>CM065393.1:7860000-7930000 GCA_033060915.1 Euryodendron excelsum | reverse complement strand
TAACATGAGAAATTATCATGCATAACTATGAGAAATGATTGCTTGACGATTTATGCAGCAGAGAAGAAAAAGGTAAAGGGAACTTTTTCCGATGTGGAAAGAATTAGCCTGATAATTGATTTGTGGACCTCGAATCAAACAATTAGCTAAATGTGTCTTATTGATCACTTTCTATATTCAGGATGGAAGTTACAAAAATGCATCTTGAACTTCTGTTGTTTGGCACCTCCACACCCTGGAGTTGTTATTGCAGATAATATTTTTCAGTGTCTTCTCAATTGGGGAATTGAGAATTAAGTGTCCACAATCACCCTAAGTATTGCCTCATCAAATGATGTGGCACTAAGGAACTTGAAAGAAAATTTTACATTAAAAGGAAAACTTTATTTCAGTGCTAAGATTTTTCATTTGAGGTGTCATGCACACATTTTGAATTTGATGGTGCAAGATGGATTAAGCGAGATACATGATGTGATTGAAAATATTCGTAAATAGTTGCAGCTTCCTTTATCAAAATGTTTGATTCCTGATGTGTTTACAAGTTGGAACTTAACTTACACAATGTTGGCATCTGCATTAGCCTTCAAAGATGTGTTTACAAGATATAAGGACAAAGATCCATACTACCATCTAAAGAAGATTGGATTGGGAGAGAGCTCAAGAAGTTTGTAAGTTCTTAGATGCTTTTAATGAAGTTACAAATATTTCTCTGATTCTACTTATGCAACATTAAACTTGTTTCTTCTAGAGATTTGGAAAATAAAACAAATTTTTAATGATAATTCAATAGATGATAGAGATTATATAAGAGAGAGAACTTCTCAAATGAGGGGAGAATTTGATAAGTATTAGGGAGAGTGCAATTTATTAATGGCATTGCAGCAGTTTTAGATCCTCGTTACAAGATGAAGTTGATTGAATTTTGCTTTACAAAAATTTACTATGTTTGAGTCAAAGAAGCATCATATCAACCTTGTTCGTCCTTGTTTCTATTATACAATGAGTATGCTCTTACCCATGCTTCAAGCAAAGGTGGTACCAATGATTCTCAAGTTACTTATTTTTCTGGCAGTAGTGTTAGAAGCAGCATAAAAGATAAAACTAAGAGTACGGTTGAATTTGATGAGCGGGCTTAGTAGTTGGATACTATCGAACCAACTAAATCCAATTTGAATATCTATTTGGAAGAAAGTCATTACATATGCAAAAGGGACTCTGATGTAGAGTTCAATGCTTTAGATTGTTGTAAAGCAAATACTCTCAAGTTTTGTAAATTTTCAAATATCACACATGACATATTAATGAGAATCAACAAGCACCATTAAAGGATCCATTACATGTTCCAATGGGGCCAATTACAAGAGCAAGATCCAAGAAGATCAAAGAAGCATTTAATGAACTGATTTATGAGATTTGGGCTGATTCTAAAATGGGTCATTCCAAGCTTGGCCCAAAAGAAGATGAAGGCTAATAAATCTAATTCAAGCTATTGATGGGGCTGATTAGTCCTCTTTTGAGTTGGCTAATTGATTGGTTGATTGCCATCAATTAGGGGTTGATTTGTAGTCTTTTGAGTAATCTTTTGACTTGGTTAATTGTTTGGTTGATTGCCATCAATTAGGGGTTGACTTGTAGTCTTTTGAGTAATCTTTTGACTTGGCTAAATTGATTGGATGATTTGTAGTCTTTTGAGTTAGCTAATTGATTGGCTGATTGCCCATCAATTCGGGGCTGATTTGTAGTCCCCTTTTCTCAACCATGTTCTATATATAGCATGCACTCTTTGTAATGAAGGAGACATTGAATTAAGATCAAATACACATGTGTGTTGTTTCTTCTATTGGTTCTTCAAAGAACTTGTGAACTTATCAAGGATTCTTTCTTGTGGTGTTCAAATTTTATACCATCGGTTCGTGATTCCATATAATCATTGGGTCGAGGTTTCTCTCAAAATATGACTTTAGCTTTCTTGGGCAAGTAATTTTGATATTGTTGTTGGGTCTCACCGCGTGTTGATTGAGGTTCGCATCACATATTGTCTATTTCTATTACTACAGTAGCTTCTAAGTTTGCATTTAGTGCAGGAAGTAGAGTTTTTTTTATCAATATTGAAGCTCTTTAAAACCAAAAATGTGTGAGCTTTGGTTTGTGCAGGAGATTTGCTGAGGTGTGATTTTGGAGTTAACAAGTCATTCGTTGTAACTATATATACATTTCATATATATTTAGTTACTTCAATTTGTGTATACTGCATGTCTCTATCACCTGTATGTTAAGTGTAAAAGATGGTTACTTGTGATTGCAGAGTGATGAAGAGTCCATGCAAGAAGTGTGCTTAGAGTAATTTGGACATTCTTAAATCTTATTTTGATACCATTGTAGGTATATTGAATTCTTATGCTGTATTAAGTGTTTCTAATAACGTTGCATTTTGAATCTTCTCCTTGATTTTGCTTTGCAAGTGAAGCATGAAGATTCAAAGATGGAAATATTAGTTGAAGCATTTTTTTTTTCTTGTTTTTCTAAATCATTGTTCTAGTGTTAGTTCAGGGGACTATTGGATAGATGTACTTTTGAGACCATTTTATGATATCCTTTTAATAAAAATGCTTAGTGGCAAACTGGTTTATATTCCTAAAGCATTTGTTGGCCTTTTTCCTTTGGATTTATGTTGGTGTTTTTTTTAAGATTTATGCTAATTGTTTGTGGCCTTATATGTGAATTTTATTACTGTTGCTACTCTAAGTCGAAGGGTTTTGTATGGCTTGAACAAACTCTTATAAATCTTTCAGCACTGAAGACAACTGGAAGCTCATGTTATCTTTATTGTGCACAAATTAGCACATTAAAATGGCTGCAAGAAAGGAATTTTTTCTTAGGCACATTAAAATAGCACATTAAGTCGAAGGGTTTTTTCGTATCTGGAAGCTAAGATGTTTTCTAGATCTCTTATTTTAGATATAGAATATGATGGATTGTAAGAACTAACATTTTATAAGGTTGGTATGTTGTATTTAGTTTTCTATTTCATTAATGCAATTTTATTTCCTAGACAAATTAAGTGGTTGTAGTTATTTAAATTTTGGTTTAATGGAATTTATAAAAATAAAAAAAAGTTTGCTTTTTATTTGTTGTTGTTGTTTTTTTTTTTTTTTTTTTTTTTTTTTTGTAGATGAATTGCATACAAAATAATATTTTACCTGTAAACTAATTGGCTCAAGTTTATTCATTAATTTGTTATAATATAAAATGTAATTAATTAAGTTGTCTTTTTTTTTTTTTTGGGTTTCAAAAGGCTGAATTGTTTAGCTTTTTTCTAGAAAAATTCTTTATGTGCAGCTTTTGTCTCTCTCATTAAAGTTGCACGCCAATTTTGCCGAGTTTCAATTCGAGCTCATGCTTGAAATTGGGCTTGAATTTATTATATAGAGCCGAGCTTTGGACGATCAAATAATATAAAGAATGAGTCAAGCTTGAACATCATGTCTTCAAATTTATTCAAGCTTGAGCCTAGCTTGAACTAGAGTGTGAGTTGACAAACCAAGCCTAAATTGCTTAGGCTTGGCTTGGCTCGTTTTCAGCCCTAACAAACTGTATGCAAAGGAAAGTAAATATGATTTTTGAATGCAAGTGGTCAAATTCCTAGGATATGTGGTGTTAGAAAGAGTAATAGCAGTTGACCCGTTTAAAATAGAGGCAATAGCCAATTGGGTCTAGTAAGGTAGTAATGGTGATTTGTCAAAGGCTTTTCGAAGATCACTAGATTAAATAAGCTAACCCAGAAAGGAGTGAAGTTTGAATGGAATGAGAAATGCAAAGAGGCTTTCCAAGAATTGAGAAAGAGGTTAACCACGATGCCAATACTAACCTTACTAATTAGTGGGAAACCTTATGTAGTATGTACAGATTCTTCTCAAAAGGCTTAGGATGTGTTTTAATTCAAGACAGTAAAGTAGTGGTGTATGGGTCCAAGCAACTAAAGAAACATAAGTATAATTACCCAACCCATGATTTGGAATTAGCAGTCGTGATCTTTGCTCCAAAGATTTGGCAATGTTACTTGTATGGTGAGAAATTTGAAATTTTCACCGATCATAAGAGTTTAAAGTACATCATTATATAAAAGGATTTATACATTAGACAAAGAAGGTGGGTGGAATATCTAGAGGATTACGACTTTACCTTATAGTATCATCCTGGAAAGGCAAATGTAGTAGCTAATGAATTGAGTAGAAAGAATCAAGTGGGAATGAATTGTATCATGATGGATCGGTAGGAAATGATTAATGCTTTAAAGAATTTTGAGTAGTATGTAAGCGCTCGAGAATCTCAAAGTTATTTGTGTAACATTGTAGTTCAACCTATAATATTAGAGCGGGTGATAAAAGCTCAAGGAAGTGATGCTAAAGCACTAGTGACCAAGGCAGAAGTAGAACGCGAAGATGGAGACATGGGATGCGCAATAGGCCCTAGTGGGAGTTTGCGGTACAAAGATAGACTATATATAGCTAGAGACCCAACCCTAAAACAAAGGATTTTAGCAGAAGCTCATAAGTTGTAATTTTCCATAAAC
This sequence comes from Euryodendron excelsum, assembly GCA_033060915.1. Taxonomy (NCBI): domain Eukaryota; kingdom Viridiplantae; phylum Streptophyta; class Magnoliopsida; order Ericales; family Pentaphylacaceae; genus Euryodendron; species Euryodendron excelsum. The sequence continues at coordinate 7,925,427 of CM065393.1, read as the reverse complement.
CTAGGAAATACCAAGGTGTACCACGACCTAAAACAGCAGTACTATTGGAAGGAATGAAAGATGATGTCGCTAAATACATGGAGAAGTGCTTGACTTGTCAGCAGGTTAAGGCAGAGCATTAACGACCAGGTGGAATACTACAACCCTTACCTATAGCAGAGCAGAAATGGGAATGTATTATCATGAATTTTGTGACAAGACTGCGTAGGGCACAACAAGACTATGATACAATTTGGGTAGTAACTGACCGACTCACCAAATTCATGCACTTTATTCCAATAAAGATGACAGACTCCCTGAACACGTTGCGTAAGCTATACATTAGAGAAATTGCGTGTCTACATGGAATACCCTTATCAATATCGTCTGCTAGAGAAACTCAATTCGTGTAGCAGTTTTGGCAAGGTTTGCAACGAGTTTTAAGAGCCAAGTTGAATATGAGCAAAGTGTACTATCCTCAAACTGATGGTCAGTCGAAAAGGACTATACAAGTTTTGGAAGATGTGCTACGAGCTTATGTGATGATTTTCAAGGAAGTTAGAGTGATCAATTGCCATTAGCATAATTATCTTACAACAATAATTACTAGGCAAGTTTAGGAATGTCCTCATATAAAGTATTATATGGCTGACCCTATAGGTCACCAAATTGTTGGTTAAAAGCAGGAGAGAGTCGACTCTATGGTCCAGATATTATGCAAGAAACAACTAAAAAGATCAAACTAATATTTGCTTACTACACAAAGTATACATAAGAGTTATGATAACCGTCAAAGGAGATTGTTAGAGTTTCAAGTGGGCCATTGAGTATTCTTGAAGGTTATACCTCATAAAGGAATCTGTAGCTTTGGAAAGAAAGGTAGCACTGAGATCATTGGATCATATGTGATTATCCGCAGCATAGGACAAATGGCGTATCATTTACACCTACCATAAGAAGTGACCCAATTATATGATATGTTTCATGTGTCGATGCTACGTCGATATGCTCTTGACCTGACCCACGTGATCAAATGGCAGGACATCCACCGAGTAGGACAAATGGCATATCATTTAGACCTACCACAACAAGTGACCTATGTATATGATGTGTTTCATATGTTGATGCTACGTCGATATGCTCCCGACTCGACCCACGTTGTAACGACCCAAGATCCTCATAACACAATATAATTCGCTTTGGGCCTTGACCCCTGACGACTTTAAAAAGCATTGAACTAAGGAGATACAAGTACCTACATATATAATAATTCTCCTCTCCTTCCTTAGGCGATGTGGGATCATAGCACATAACCTTGAAGCCATCCTACTACTGCCGTAGCCTACCAGGATCTCGTCCCCTCCCACATACAGTTGCCTGGGTCTCACAATCCACCCCCTAATGGGCAACGTGTCCTCGCATTAGGCTAGATCCACACACTTCCAGTTATGATTGGCTCTGATGCCATTCTATGATGACCCATGATCCACATGGTACAATATTGTCTGCTTTGGGCCTTAGCTCGCACAACTTTAAAATGTGTTGAACCAAGGACATATAAGTACTTACATATATAATACTTTCTCTCTCCTTCCCTAGGCAATATGAGATCTTAACACATAACCTTGGAACCACCCTACCACTACTGTAGACTGCCAGGATATCATCCCTACCCATGTGCAATCACTCAGATCTCACAATCCACCCCCCTAACGGGCAACGCGTCCTTGCGTAGGGCTAGATCTGCACACTTCCAACTGGGATTGGCTTTGATACCATTCCGTAACGACCCAAGATCCACATGGTACAATATTGTCCACTTTAGGTCTTGGCCCGCATGGCTTTAAAATGTGTTGAACCAAGGAGATACAAGTGCCTACATATATAGGACTTCCCCTCTCTTTCCCTAAGCAATATGGGATCGCAGCACATAACCTTGAAGCTAGCATGCCACTACTGTAGCCTGCCAGGATCTCGTCCCCACCCACCTGCAGCCTTCTGGGTCTCACACACATGATCAAATGGCAGGACATCCAAAGAATGATGGCGTAGTTTACGATGAATAGCCTTCGTAGATTTTGGACACTTAAAATAGGTTTTGCGAAACAAAGTCATACTCCTAGTCAAAGTGTTATGGCAACACTATGGAGTAGAGGACGGTACTTGGAAAGCTGAAGCTAACATGAGAACCAAATATCCATAACTATTCCAGTAACAAGCGTAAGTCTCGAAGATGAAACTTTTCTTTAGGAGGGTTAGACTTTAAAAACTCAAAAAATTTTCTTAAATTCTTTTTACAATAATAATAATAATAATAATCCCACACACAAATATTATAAGATTGAGCTTTGCTTAAAATAACAAGAGTAGATTAGTTTAATGTTTGACTTGGGAATATATTGTAGAAATAATATATATATATATATACATAACCATGTACATAGATGGAGAATTAGTTAATATATAACCATGTACATAGGTGGAGAATTAGTTAAATATATCAAGTCACATGTCTATACATAGATATATATATATATATATATACAAAATATGTATATATATGTGAGGATTATGTGTGCATATATAAAAATATAGGGGAAAGAGTGTCATTGCTAACCGTTTGGCATGCTCTCATAAAGGAAGGCTATAAGAGAATGAAATAGCCTTGGGGGCTGCCAAGCATGGCTGCCACCCCTCTCCAACTGTGTCATAGAAAAAATAAACAGGGACGAGGGGGGGGGGGGGGGGGGGGGGGGGGGGGGGGGGGGGGGGGGGGGGGGGGGGGGGGGGGGGCGGGCAGGTTGAAATAGGAAGGGAATGAGGGAGTGGAATTGCTCACCACTTACCCACATAACTTTAGCAAAACCCCATGAAGATATGGGGACGGGAAAGTCAGCTCATCTAGGGGGAAAAGTCATCCATTTTAGTAGATATATAGCAGAAACAAAAAGAGAGAGAGAGAGAGAGAGAGAGAGAGAGAGAGAGAGAGAGAGAGAGAGAAGGAAAAAAAAGAGAGGAGGAGAAAAAGGGGTGTTTGGCTAAGTAAGAAAAAAACATAGAAGAGGAAGAGGGAAGAGAACAAACCTTGCAAAGGCAAGTATCTGAGAACCCCTTATTCTATTTAGCATCATTCGTGGTAAGATTAAGAGCTTGACTTGGCTGAAATTTGGTCGGAATCCATGTAAGCATAAGGGGAAGTTTCAAGCATACCAAACTTAGAACCCGACGACATCCATTTCTCTCACCACTTTGAAAAATATTATTACTTGCATGTAGAAGTTTCAAAACTAAGACTTGGAGCCCCAAGTGGTCTGAGAACAAAATAGTCACTATGTTTAAAAAATGGGGGCTGTTCGAGTATAGAGCATAGAATGTAATATTTTTTTCTCTCATTTTCAATGCTAGAAATAGATTGGAAGGATAGTATAGACCTCAATATATATATGAATAACCTTATATTGCTTTGTAGTGGAGAAATTTTCAAAAAAAAATCGAGTCGCAAGTCCGTCCAAAAAATATAGGCAGGCTCGTACAATTTGAGTCCATTTTCAAAGGGTCAGATGACCTCATTTATAAATCTCAAAACACGAAAGTTGTAGATCTCTTAGTGATATGCAATTTAGCCTCAAGAATCCCTCAAAAAGCTTGAGCAATGGGGGAGTTATGGCCAAAATACAAACATAGGTCAAATTTGGCCAAAACCTAGACAAGGAAGAAGATGAATAGTACTAGAGGTGGTGCAGTACTTTTAGGGGACGGAATTTTTGTAAAATAAAGTAGATTAAAAATAAAAATCTTGAAAAAAAAAGATTCATATTTGTTCTATACCCGTAGCTATTTTTCATATATTTTTAAAGGTAAATATTTTGAAACAAATAATGAATAAACTAAAATTTTTGGAAACTTTATGAAAACTTCCCAATACTTATATGAGCACTATGGAAGGAGATTTTTAAATTTTCTAAGTTTTTAAAAATTAAATTAAATTTTTGAAGGAAAACCAAGCTTTATTTTATCTTTAAAAATTCTAAAATTTAAATTATTGACAACCAGGGGCTGTGTTACCTAGGTACAATACCTAGAGTATATTTATATACCTAAATTTCTTTATTAATTTTAAATATCATAAATTCTATGATTATAGTATTTTTAATAATTTTAAGATTTTTTTAAACATTTTAAGAATTTTCAAAACCAAAGTGCAATGGGGATCATAATTGTTAGATCAAACGGTCTTATAGAGCATTTTGGTCATTTTACACCTATGATGAGTCAACTTAGGGTCTTTAAAAAAGTTTTCACTAAAAAATGAAGTACTTAGGCCAATGTTAATAAACCATTGTTATCACAACCCAAGACCTACATGGTACAATATTATCCGGTTTGAGCCTTAATCCGGATGGCTTTAAAACGCATTGTACCCAGGAGATACAAGGGCCTACATATATAGCACTTTCCCTCTACTTTCTCACGCAATGTGGGATCTCAACACATAACCTTGGACAGCTTACCATTGCTGTAGCTTGCTAGGATCTCATTCCCACCTATGTGCAGTTGCCCGAATCTTACAATCTACTCCCCTAAACGGGTAACGCATTTTTGCGTTGGGCTGGATTTGCACACTTCCCGTTGGGATTGACTCTGATACCATTCTATCATGATCTAGGATCCACATGGTACAATATTGTTCGTTTTGGGCCTTGGCCCACACGGCTTTAAAACACATTGTATTAAAGAAATACAAATGCCTACATATATAGCACTTCCTCAAGCAATGTGGGATCTCAACACATAATCTTGGAGCCAGCTTACCAGGATCTCGTCATCGCCCACGTGCAGGGGCCGGGGTCTCACAATTGTGTTTAGTAGATTTGCGTGTAAACCGAGACAATCTTAAGAAGAATACCTTAATCAACTTGGATTGTCAGGTATTGGGTACTAATTCCATATTTGCAATATAATTATTTTTCATTGATATACATATTTTGAACTGAAATTACTTTGTGAATTCGAAAAGCATATTTTGTCTCAATTTTCGTACTGTAAGTATATTTACTTTCACATGAGGTAACTGAATGAATTGTTATGTTCCCAATATTGCAATATCAGAATGAAAATAAATTAGGAATTGATACTCATAAATCCATACCGTTGCGGGCTTGGTCCTGAGTCTAAACAAATACGGACTTGGTCCTGAGTCTAGATTGATGTGGGCTTGGTCTTGGCCTGATCCTTAAAGAGGGTTAAATAGTCAGGCTTCCCAATTCAAGGGGGTGTTTGGATTGCTTTAAAAAAATCATAAGCCATAAGTTTAAGCTAGTTTTAAAAAGTCACTTTTTTCATAGGAAGCCCAACACAGTTTAAAAAAACCATAAGTAAAGCCATAATCTACTAAAAAAGCCACCATCCAAACAACCCCTAAGAATTGATGTGCAAAAATAGGAGATAAGGTGGTGCCATGATCACAATAAAGAAATGAATAAATGTTTATCGGGATAACATGATTTTATGAGTTTTGCATGTGCTAGAGAATTGAATATATTAATTTTCTAACTTATTGAATATTGTAGTATCAAAATAAATACTTTTATCTATTATCTCAGAATCAGTTAAATATGGGTTTTATTGAAAACTTAAATTTATTGTTTATTGGATAATACATTAATGCTGAGTTTTATAGCTCATCCCGTTTTATGGCTAACATTTTAGATTATAGTACAATAAACACAATAGGAACAACAATAGGGTTCTTAAGACCTAAGTTATACCCCGAGAAAGGCTGCAAATGAAACATCTATGATCAAGTTTGCATTTATGTCTAGTTGTCTTTCTTTCAGTTTTGTAGGACTTAGGAACTATTTAGATTTTTGTTTAAGTGATGCAGAGACACCGAATGACTGTTGGAGGTGGGATTTTTAAGAAGACCTGGTTAAACTCTCGAACTAAATTGACGAGCACGAACAATTTATATAAAAAAAAAAGATAATGAGAATGCGTCGACTCTCTTTGGGCCAAAGGCACTCCAATGATTAAGTTAACAAGCTTAATCATAATGAATTGAACAAAAGACTCTAGCTTTAGCTCTCGTGAACATACCTTACTCCTTAGTAGTATAGAGTATTTATAGGCTTCAGAATGCCATAATTCCATAGGAAATTATACTTTGTCTCTTCCTAGGAGTCCATCACTTTTGAATATTGCTTAGTGTCCTAGTCCTTTTAAGAATGAATTCGCGTATGCTAGACCGACTTGGTCCTTATTGGGTCTAAATTGTAATTATCACTGTTGGGCTACCATCTGGGCATTAGTGAGTATGGGCTTCACCTAGCCCAGATCAACAACCTGTTTTTTGTTGGGTCTGACCTATTATATTTGGGACTGGTTATTTTGATCCACAACTGTAATAAGATATCGTGATGATGTATGAATTTAGTTTGCTATTTGAGTAATATTAGTGACCTAAACTTAAATTATTTAAATTGTAGCATTTCAACCACTTGTTGATCTTTTGTTGGGGCGTCAATCCAAACAATATGGGATTAGAGAGTGGTCTACGTCGCGCCACCTAAAAATTCCTAGGCGTGGGAAATTTGGAGTGTGACAAGATCCAAATCTAAAATACCCCAAACCTATAACTTAAGAAGATTAATTGAAGGGTGGCGATTGTTTTATCATGCCAGCGTGTTTGGAACTTGGGAAAAGAAAGGAAATGAAAATTTTTAAAAATTCTCTTCTTGTGTTTGATTCTACATAGGAGAGAAAAGGAAAAAAATATGTGAAATTTTTTTTAAATAACCCTCTCTTTCTTTCTATTTCGCACCCTTATTTCCTTTACTTTCCTCTGCCTTTTTTTTTTTTTAAAAAAAAGTAATTTTCTTTTCATTTACTCTTCCTCTTTCGTTCGCTTTCCAAAGTTGAAGAAAGGGATAACAATTCCTTTCTTCTGTATTAGGCACGCATTGCTATTGTCTTGTTGGTAGGTAGTTCTCTCTCCCTCTCTCTCCCTCTCTCTCAACAGCTCCTGCAGTCAGTACAGAAAAAGAACAGAACATGCGAGGCGATCCCTAATCTCAGATGGCAGGTAGCACAAGCACAACTCTGAAGAAGAGCCGATATACAGTTGCGATATTGTCGTTCCTTTGCTTGTTTCTTCTCGGCATATTAATTGCCCTCAGCAAACGAGCTCTGGAGCCCACTCTCTCTCTTTACAGAGATCTCTACCACTCACGAACCCCTACTTTATCTTCTTCGCTCCTGCTTCTAACTGCTCCAGGAGCCGATTCCCACCATTCCTCATCCGAATCCGACGCATACAATCCCGACCGCCAGAAAATCGTAATGACATCATCATCAAATGAGATACCCAATTCGTCGTCAGCGTGGGTGGAAGAGAAGGATCTCCCCGTTCTCCAAAGGGAATCTGAATCTGAATCTGTTAGCACAATAGAACATGTTGACAATGGAGCTGGTAACAACGAGAGTGGGAGTGGGAGTGGGGGTGGGGGCAATGTATCCGTGGTGGAATTGGAAATGTTTGAAAAATGGGCAACACCACCTTGCGATATGTATGTGGGAAGTTGGGTGAAAGATGAGGACTACCCACTTTATAGACCAGGGTCTTGCCCTTTTGTAGACGAGGCTTTTGACTGCCAAAGCAATGGAAGGCGTGACTCCGATTATTTGAAATGGCGATGGAAGCCCCATGGCTGTGAGCTCCCCAGGTTAGGATTCCCTCTTATTGTTCTTTATTATTGATCCTAATTCTCATGTATTTTTTATTAACTTTTTTTAAAATGTCAACTGGGTATTGGAGTACTATTGAATTAATTAGTGTTTATGCTGAGACTGAGAGTATCTTTTATCACTTTTATAATGTTTTTTCAATTGGATGCAACGAGACCCTTTTAGTGCTAAGAGTATGTCAAAGATGGTTTTTGGTGTTTGAAAATTATAAAAATGTTTTGAAAGCTTGAAGTACTTAGAACGCATGGACGTAGCAAGACATAGTAGTCTACTGCGTATTAGAATTTGTAATGCTGTCATGTTTGTACTTTGTACGTCCTCTGAGATCATACATTGCATGTGATATGCTATCCGGAGGCTTTTTTTTAAGATATTTCAAGATATACTATGGTTGTTTGTAATGCAAACAAATCCTGGAGTCTATGTTGAATTAAAGGTTCAATCTGGTCATCTTCTTAAAATTGATTTTTGGCAAGCAAGGCTGTGGATATAGGATGCATAATTCAGAAAGTTTGGCAGTCATGTAATAATGCTTGTCTCTTAGATAATTCATTTTTGAGAAAACAAAAAACTAGCAAAGCACCCAAAAAGAAAAACATGGTGGATTATGGTTAATAACCCTGTAAAGTCTAAATGGTGGTTAACTTAAATGACAGATTAGCAAAATGGTGGATGGCAAAGGTATCTCTTGTTCAATTGTCATACTGTTTGGAGCTGCCTGTACTTGGTGAGGAAGTCCTGCAGTCTAGTCTATCTAAAAGAGAGAAGGTAGTGTTCAAAGATACTGTATTTTAACAGATATTGAATTGCAAGCAATCTTCAAAGTTACTAAAAACTTGTGTTGCTAAATGAAAATTCTTGGGTTAACTCCATTGTTGTGAGCGAACTGGTTTGCCTGATATTGGATGAAAATGTAAAACCAAACCATTTTTTCATGTTAGATATCCAAATGATGTTAGGACAATTGCTCACAGATGATGCAGTGTTCTAAGGAATGAACCAGTTTATTTGTATATGGCCAGTGGGGTTATGAAGTTGCCAAATGATGATATTTTTGCTTTGCTGGTAGCCAATGTTACAATGTGAATAAATCTGTCTGGAACTGGTCTCATGGAAATTTTAATTGATACTAGTTTAATTTCTTATAAATGATGGGATGTTTCTTCTAAGAAAAGAATCAGTTTATTTGCATCTGATGATGGTGTGATGAAGTAGCTCAAATGAAGAATTAGTTCCCTAAGTTGTGATCTATGAGGCAAAGTCTCAGATTTTGTGGTGTCTTTCACTGAGATTGAATAAACAATAGCAATAGTTATGGAGGGAAGGGTCGAGAGGGAAGTGAATGAGGTTTTCTGTCGGGCATTGCGTCCATGGAACCTCTAGTGAGCAACCTCGAAATTCTGAAGTCCCTTCCAGATAGAAAGGCTAATGTTGTAGCAGTTGCACAGACTGGAAAACGAGTAATATCACTGGTGCACCTTGGTAGGAGAATGAGATCATCCTGTCAATTAATCAAATGGTGCGACCCATAAGAAGATTGCAATTTCTCCAATTGGTTCAGTATTGTTTGTAATATTAGGACTAGCTATTTAGGGATTCTGTAATCTTTTTTGTTTTGTGGAAGTTTTTAATGCTTTAGGAGTACTTTTCGGCAATTTATTATATATATATGTATGTGTACTTATTGAAATTTGTAAATATAGACATGCATATGCATATATAGATATAGACATTTCTGGGCATAGGAAGGGAATTTGAACTCTAATAGACTAATAGTCGTCAGAATAGGTAAGAAAATTTCTAAGACATCTGCAATTGTTTTCAAGGTTTGACATTACCTATTAATTGGCATCGTTGCTGTAAAGTGAGATTAGTCTCCATAAGATGTGTGGAATTCGGAGTCAATAAATGCTCTCTCTCTCTCTCTCTCTCTCTCTCTCTCTCTCTCTCTCTCTCTGCGTGTAATTCATGTTTTTTATTGGCATTATCTACTTCTATCTCTTTGAGTCTTGAATAAATACTTCCTGCTTCCACTCTCTCTCTCACTCTCTCTCTCTCTCTCTCTCTTCTCTCTCTCTCTCGGGCGCTTGCTTGTCTGCTTTTTGTTTCATTCACTTTCATCTCCATCATGTAGAATTTATTCCTTTAGTTTTTTCCTCTCCTTGTAACATCTTTTCTCTCATCTTGTATCTCCACTTGTCATGCTTCTCTTACTGACCTCATGAAACTCCTCTTATTTCTTATATTTGTTCTCTTTCTTCTTTGTTAATTTACAAAGTTTGGCATTAAAGAAAGTTTGCATGGATTCATAAACATACAAATAGTTCATTAACACATAATAAAGAGCCTTGAAACAACTATGAGCTTGAGATTTGTAACAGTGAGGATTGGTCGGTTGTCTGCACGTAAGCATGATTGCTATCTTCTTTCACCTTGCAACTAATGAAGATAGCCTCAAGTTTGAAGGTTTTCAAACTTGAGGACGAGTTTTTACGAACGAGAGATAATTGATGCCTATGAATTTCATCACATCTTTAATCAATCAAATTATAGGACCATGAGAAGATGGCATGACTTTTGGATTAGTTTAGTTGTGTTACTAGTATTATGAGTAATTATTCAGGACTGTAAAAAATAAAAATTATTTTTAGAAATGTCTAATGTATTAGTAGTCTTATATTCTTCCTTTTGTTAATATTTTGATTGTTTAGAGGAGAACGAGTTCTGTTGGTCACTGTAGTGGATAGGAATATTTCTAAAAGGTCTGTAGTTGTTTTTGGTTTTTACAATGATTATTGGCCTGGCTATGGAACCAAACTAGCCCTCTAAAGATAGATAGATGTATCTAAAGTGGTTTTCCATGTCTTCTTCTTCTTCTTCTTCCCTTTAATTTCTGTCTCATTCAGGTCTTGAAATAATTCTTCCTCCAATCTGCTTCTCTCACTATGTCCTTTGGTTCTCTCCTTTGCTTCTGCCATGTCTTCAATCAACTCCATCTTCTTTCCTCCTCCTCATCTATTCTCTTGTTTCTTATTTCCTTTCCTTTCTCTTTCTCTTTCTCTTCTCTTGTTTATCTTTTCAAACTCTTTTCCTTTTGTTGCTTATTCTGTTTATCCTTCCCATTCTCCTTTCTCTTTTTTATTTCATAAAGCCCCAGTGAGGTTTACACTAAACACTTTCAAGAACTTGGATAAGAGAGCTGGTGAAACAACAAGCTGTCCTGTTTTGTGTTAGCAAATGGCATTTAAAAATTATGATCTAACAATCTGTTATGTAAAAATGCCATTATAAAACCTGCTTAGTGTTGTTTTTCCTTTTGCCCATGCAAGACTTTTGTTCATTGTTTTGAAATTGCTCAAAGTTCGATTTTTCATTCACATTTATTTGGTAGTGGAATAGTGTGCATATATAGAAAATAAGACTGCAACTGTGCAGTATGAGAATCTGAGACTTGGGGTATGGAAAATGTTTGAAGATAGCATGTGGCATAGCTTTTCACATTTTGATACCACATACACCATCGTCACTTGGATGGTAGGGCCAACGCCCCTAGTAGACATTTTGAAGGATTGTCACTGACCTTCAAATATTTGGACTAGATGACAAAATCAATGAAGGGAATCTTGACAAACAGAGAGCCATAGTCTTTTTTTCAAGATACTCCTAAGGATTGATATCAACTAGTGCAGTTGATGATAGGTTTTTTGGTGGCAGCTTGGATAACTATAAGTATTAAGAGTGCAATCAAGAGTTGGAATCATTTTAAAATACCCTTGCCTACAATGCAAGTCGTTGTTCTGGGAGGAATAAATCCTTTTCAAAAAACTTTAGTGCACAAATTTTGCTATTGGAGAGAAATTCCAAATTTCTTGAGGACCTTTTGAGAAATCTTAAATACTACTTAAAGAAATAAAACGGTGTTAATCACATTAATTTTAGTGACTAGTTTATTCGTATCTTACCAATGCCCTTCCTTGATACTCTCTCTCTCTCTCTCTCTCTCTCTCTCTCTCTCTCAAGCATATAGAATTGCAAAAGAAGAGGTAATTGACAGTGGTACAAAGGGAATATTGCAATAAATGCTATTTTGTCAACCTCCCTTTTGTACCTAGCTTAGAAGCACACACACTTTTGCAAGGTTGCTATGTCTGCGCAACCACAATTTGCTAGTCACGCATTGGGGACTTTCCATAGAGGACAAAAACACATTTTAAAATGGAAAAATATAGTAGAGGAGTAATAGTAATTTGCATACTATAAAAATCAAAAGGAACTTATTTAACTATTCCAGTTAATGAAATTCTTAAGTAAAGAAATTTAGAATATGAGTCAAAATTGTATACCTTTATGTTATATGGACGTTGGCATGTATGTTTGATGTGGGTATCTATCTAGGTGTTGGATTTATCTAATTGCCATGTCCAAGAACACTAGGACACCATAACATAGTCAAATTTTTTTAATATAGTTTTATTTCATAGGATAAAATAGTGTTTCTAAGATGTTATAGAGTATTTCTTGCCTAATATGGGAGCTTTATGCATGTTTATATGATAAACTCAAATTACTAAACTTTTTAGCTGGGTGAATGTCCAACAATACATGTTGAATACACGTGCCATACCTATACATTTATCCAATTGTGTACTTTATACTTTTTAGAAGAGTCGAGATAACATAGGTATAACTAATGTGTAGATAAGAATTATATATTGGTGTCCCTGCCATATCTGCATCCTCTTGTGTCCATGTCCTTACTGCTTAGGTACAAAGTGGTACAAATTTGGGCTTATTTCTTTTAAATCTTTGACATAGTTTTGGGTTAGTTTTGGCCTTGAGCTTTCTAAGTTGAATTCATAATCCCTAACTAATTCTTTTGAACTTCCTCCCTCTCAATTTCTTTTGAAGCTGCTCAGCAAGATATACTATAATGTTATAATTTTCTTTTTTCTATTTCTATTTTTTTATTTTTGTCTATGCTTCCTGGAGCTTTCAATTTTGCAAATTCTACATCTTTGTGTTTGGTAAATCTTGACCTTGCAGATTATAACTAATTTCAATAAGTGATAGATAATGTAGAAAGCATTCCATTACAGTGTTGGTTGTTGGTTTTTTTTTTATTTTTTTTTAATTATGAGTTTTGAAACAAAGATCTAATTGTTGGGAGAAATCTGTTGATTTTTTTTCAATTTGTTTTGAAGTTTTTCTTAATGGTATGCGGTGATGATAATTAGTGCAAAATGTCACATTTTTATGTGAAAATATTGTTTTCTTCTTCATGGTTCTTATCATTGATTATAGTCTTCTGAAATGTAATGTAAGAATAGCGTTTAAATTCTCTACCAAAATTTATGAGGTTCTTTAATCACATGTATATATTGTAGATAGAGTTGCAAATGAGTTAAGCCAAGCCCAAGCATCAAGGTGCTTGACCTTGGTTCACCTGAAAAGAGGGGTGTCCAAGCTCTGCCTTTGCTCACGATGAGCCGTGCAATTCCAGCTTGGCTTGAACAAGTTCACAAGCTGTTCAAGTTCGGTTTATTGTGTTGGGACATGCGCTACTCCACCATATTCTCTAGCACATTTTTCAAACAAATTTGAGAGGTCAAATAAATGGATCACACAAAAGGTGAATATATTGTTGCTTTGGTTATATTTGGCTAGCTTTATTATTCGTAACATAGTATCGGCTGCTTATATATATTCTTAAATGAAATAATGGTCAAAAAACTATTAGAGTTTACACAAAAAACTATTAGAGTTTACACAAGAAACTATTAGAGTTTACACAAGAACTACAACTGTTTATTTGCAAGCCAGCTTGAGCCAAGCTTATCGTTGCTCAAGCTTCACTTACGTAACAAATGAGCTCATAAAACAATGTTTTACTCAGCTCATTTAGTAATCAAGCGAACATGAGTGAGCTTCTTACAGAGCTAAGCTCGAGCTGTGCTCGAAAAGCTTCCTTTATTTGCAGCCTCAGTTGTACATAACTATTTTAGTTTGTAATGGTTGTAACTGTTGATACTTGGTTCAAGTTCCTTTGCTTTCTGTTTGAAGCAACCAAAATCAAGAAAATTGAATAGATAGGACTGGAGCTTCTCCTCATTAAGTTAGTTCTCCAAACTAGGGATGAAGCTCTCTCTCTCTCTCTCTCTCTCTCTCTCACACACACACACACACACACACACACACACACACACACACACACACACACGTGCGTGCACACGCACGCGCCTGAGCACGTTCATTATGAGAGGAATCTTTGCACCATACACAGCTAACAATTCTAGAATAATGTTGTCCATGATTACTAATTTATTGGACTAAGGCTTAGAATTGCTCGAAGGTTTAGAATTTTAGAAGTTAAAGCGTAATAGTTCATAGATAAAATTAGTTATGGTAGATGAAGTTTAAAACATAAAAATTAATATTTCTCTAGACAAATAAGTGTTAAAATTCATAAACAGCTATAAGAAATAGAAAGAGGATAAGAATTTTTGGAAGAAAAAAATTTGTAAAGGAGTAATCACAAATTTTGAGCAAGTAAACTCCCAACTTCAATCTCAGTTCATTCTTATATTGAATTAGTTTTGGAATACAACATTATCTATCCGCTAAACTAGTTATGCAAACAAAACCTCACTTAAATGGGCTAATTAATATTTTAACCCAATAAGACTCAAGATCATCAAGCATACCTAATTGGCTAGTAAACAACCAAGTAAAACTCTTCTAACTGTATGTGAAATAAGAAACTTAACAAAAAGAAATTTCTGGAAATAAAAAATCTAAGAGAGAATAGAAATATCTCAAAAGTAACAAAATTTACAAGAGAAATGGACTTTCTGGATATAAATATTTATTTCTTTACGAAATAAATTGTGCAAACCTACCTAAGGACTGTAGCATAGATACAAACTATCCTAGTATCTTGAAATTTATAAAACTACCCCCATTTACATTTAGAATGAGAATAAATGTAATTTTTCATCCTCCATGTTCAAACCAAGTTTTATTTTGGTCCCTAAATTTTCAATTGCAATTGTGTTAACCTGGTATCTTGTGTCATGTTGCAATGCAAACCCTTTGTTAGTAATATCGTGAGATTAAAAAAATTAAATGAGACTGTCATATTACATCAGAATCATTTATTGTCCACTTTATCCATAACTTGGTAATGATTGATTCAAATTCAGGTCTTATTTTGGTTAACCCAGTCTTACGTGTACTTGTTTATTCAGATTGACGTACGTTAAATACATAAGAGAGAGAGAGAGAGAGCGAGAGAGAGAGAGCACTGAATGATTGCCTTAGGAAACAAATTTGCCATCCTTGCTGTCACCACCAGATCCACTTCTACTACTATTGCCACTAAAATCAACGTCCATCTACACCTCAACAACCTGCCACAACTAGATTTACCATGTACCAACACACGATCAAACCATGAAGGGGTGTTGATCAGTGGTGGATTACCACCACTGCAAATATGAAGATGAGAAAAAGAAGAAGATGATGGTGGTGGCCCTTCCGTCTTTTTTGGTTTCCAGTCTTTTTTATTTCTTATGTTCTTTTGCTCCAATGATTTTACTGTGTTAATGATCAATATTTTAATTACCTTTTTGTTTTGAAGTAATTTTAATAATGAACCATCGCATTGTGGTTGGAAGATTTTGTGGTGGGCTATTGTACAAAGAAAGTGGAGATAATGTTGGTGATATGTAGTATTAGTTATGGATCTTGTTAATACAGGACGTTGTGATGGATTTTGTTTTTAAAGAAAGTGAGTAGAGAAGGTGGTGTTGGTGGATGGGTATTATTAATTGAGAATGTAGTGGTGAGTTTTGTTTAGAGAAGTTACTAGAAAGTAGAATAAACAATCAATTTGTTGATGGAGGTGGTTGAATTGGTGCTAGGTTTTATTGTGGAGAGTGATTTAGTTGAGGATGTTACAGTAATAGGATCAGTCAATGGAAGTGGAATTACATATTGAAATAAAGTGATAATAGTAAATCCAATTATTTCCATCAATAAGCAAAGCAGACAGAGTCCACATTGTGTCACAACACGTATGGGTCAACATTTTTCAATTGTAACTATAAGAACAAAAGTTATATTTAAAACTGAGATCAGAGGATTTTTATTACTATTTCCTTTAAGAAGTTAAATATACTTGCCATGGCAATTAGTTGCAAGATAAAGAGTTCCCAGAGCCTTAGCCAGGGCAATTTTTATGATTTCATATGTACACTCTTCTAACATTGAGTTGCAATCAAAAGAATAAAATAACATCCATTTTAAGTCTGTTACCTTTCAATTGAGGCAGTAGACTTCTGGAGCTTTTGCTACTATTAAAAATTAGTTCTGATTCTCAGTTTCACATTCAATTCTTGTCACTAATAGAGCTCAAAAATGGAATTGAGGGGAGAATAAACTAGGGCTGAAAATTTTTAGCAGGGATGAATTTGGACAGTGGTAAGCTGATATTTGTACTATGAATTTGGTTGTGTACATATGGAAATCACAATGTTTCACAAGTCATGAAGCCTGTTATAATGTCTCACAATCAAAGAGAAATTAATGGGAGTTTTCTACATGTAATGTACAGTTGAGGCCTTACAAAGAATAGATGATGGTTTCCATTGACTGTAATCTTAGAACCACTACTTATTATGTTGCTTCATTATCCTTGTTGTTTGTAGGTTTAATGCAACAGACTTCTTGGTGAGATTGAGAGGAAAAAGGCTGATGCTGGTTGGAGATTCCATGAACAGGAACCAGTTTGAATCACTACTATGCCTTCTTCGTGAGGGCCTACCTAATAAGAGCAGAATGTATGAAGTCCATGGCTATAAAATAACCAAGGGAAGAGGTTACTACATCTTCAAATTTGAGGTAATTATAAAATTTGTTTTTTCCCCATTGCCTTGGATTTTGAATATGAACTAGTGTCTGATGAAAGTTGTTCCAAACTTTTGAAAAGGGTTTTTGTTTTTAATTTTTAATTTTTTTTCCCCTTTGGTACGAAGATTAGTGGTGACACACTTACTTGACAGATTTCCCAATATATTGGAATTTATTGGGATAGGGATACATATTTTCCACCACTAATCTTGGAGTTATAGGTGCTTCTATGTGTTATTGGAAGAGCTCCTTATTAAATTTCTTTGAATCTCCTAGGCAGAAGCACCAATTTCAATGGAAATTCACTCAAACATTGTTGGTCGTGGATTCAAATTACCCTCCCCCTCCTCTAGGGTTGTGGCCCTCCAATTCACCAAAAAAAGAAATAATAACAATAATGTTACTGGGGAAACATACAGTCTAAATTGTAGTTACAAAATTGCTTGGGCAGGACTATGACTGCACGGTTGAATTTGTGCGTTCACATTTCCTTGTCAAAGAAGGAATTCGGATTAATGCACGAGGAAACTCAAATCCGACTCTTTCTATAGATCAAATTGACAAGTCAGTTGGAAGATGGAAGCGGGCTGACATTCTAGTCTTCAATACTGGGCACTGGTGGACTCATGGAAAGACTGCCAGGGGGTATGTAGGGACTCAACCAATCCTTCTTTGAGATATTCACATTCAAATGGAAGTTCTTTGTTCCTTTTCTGTTATGTGGGATCTTTTTGTCAGTATTCTCTTGAAATATTAAGCCCTTAGGCTCTTTTTGTTTTGTGTAAAATTGTGGAAATTCTTATTTTATTTTAAAGATTTGTATTTTTACTTTTTCATTTAATGGTGGCCAATTAGATTTGGAAAATATAGGCAAAAATTTCAGGAAACCAAGGAATATACTGAAAAACAATGCATCCCAAATTTCATCCTGGAAGTTGTTTTGCCTTGGCTAAGGAAGGGTATGAAGGTCGTACTCAGTAATTGTCAGGAAATGGGTCTCTTCTTGCTGTTGTGCAAGAGCTTTTTTTTATTTTCTTGATTGTTCTAGGGCCTCCAACATCATTTTTGCTTCTGACTTTTGTGGTAATTTATTTGTTTTATGATTTATCGCCTATGTCCATTTCCCAAGACTCACTCTCTCATTGTCTAGCCTTTTGAGATTTTGTTTTGAATAGTTGTTTAATTAAAGAAACGTCTATATCAAGTGAGTGATAATTGATGAAATTGAGTAATTGTTTTCTTTTTTAATTTTTCTTGTCGTCAAAAGCAAAATCTATGCAAGTAGTGATAATTAGTTTTGCTGTAAGATACACTGTCGTGAATAAAGAAAAACTTCATTGAGAAATTTCTTTCTTGCAAGATGATCTCTGTTTGGTTTTACAACCCCCTCCTGTCAATGAAACATATGGATCTTTAGGCTGCTTTTGTTGTTAAGGAAAAATTCATTTTTTTGGAAATGATATCAGAGACCCATCGCTTTGTGCTTGTAGCACAATAATATGGATAGGGTGTCGAGAACTTCCTCTTTTTCTTTTAATCGTAATGCAACAGATGGATAGACTTTGTCAAGCCTTATTTAGCTCATGTTATTCTAATATTCTTTAATGCATCGTTCTTCCAGTTAGAAAGTTACTTCTCTATGGTCTGCTTTAACCCCCCTACCGGGCTGGTTGGTACAGGAAAAATTACTATAAAGAAGGTGATTATATCTATCCTCAGTTTGATGCAGTGGAAGGTTATAGGAGGGCGTTGAAGACCTGGGCAGAGTGGGTTGACAAGAATATAAATCCGGCAAAGAAGTTGGTCTTCTATCGTGGGTACTCATCTGCCCATTTCAGGTACTTTCTTTTCTTTTCTCTTTTCTTTTTTAATTTTAAATTATGTTCGATCATTACTTGATTTGTTGTGAAAAATTAAACTGACTGAATATAGAAGAGAGAAAAAGGGTTCCATGTTTTCAATCCTTTTGATAATGGAACATAAATGAACTCAAGCTTCGTAGGCCGTCAATAGCTCAGTGGGGTTTGGTCATTTGAATCCTGTAATATCTCATTGTTGCCATCACTAGGCAAAAACTATTGTGTTGCATCAAAGAATAGAGTGGTGATTCCACATGAAGTTGCCCCAAGGAGACCATGATTGTATTTCATGAACCAGTGTATATTTAAAAATGAGATTCAGATTCATGTTATGCTCAAAATGGGATTCGGTCACGAAATGTTATGCAAAAAATGAGATTTAGTCACGCTTTCCAGATGTACCAGTCATGCTCTCTTGAATATACTAGTCTAAGTGTTAAAACCGTATTATTTCCTTATGTACTAGCCAATTCTTCAAACTGTTAATTTCTAAATGATGGTACATTTTGTCAAAACTAGTAATATATCATCAATATTTAGTGGTATATTTGGGAGTACATTTGCGGAAAGTGGCCAAATATCATTTTGAATTCCATTTTTAGCAAAATGTGGATCAAAATTAGTGAATGAATCCCATTTTCAGCAAAATATGGATGTGAATCCCCATTTTCAATGTGTTTTTATTTATTTATTTTTTTTCTCTGCACCAAGGAATTAATACTAGCTATTTAGTTTCTATCTTTTAAAAAACTTATTTTGGTGTATGGAATCCTGAAAGTGCAGAGGTGGAGATTGGGATTCAGGTGGCACATGTAATGGGGAGACTGAACCTATCTCAAGTGGGGGCTTCCTGAGTGAGTATCCTTTGAAAATGAAGATAGCGGATGAGGTGATTCGGGAAATGCGGTTCCCAGTAATATTATTGAACGTGACGAGGTTGACCAACTCTCGGAAGGATGGCCACCCTTCTGTCTACACTGGGAGGAAGGTCTCTACCAGCAGCAGGAGGCGCCAAGATTGCAGCCATTGGTGTCTTCCTGGTGTCCCTGATGCTTGGAATGAGTTAATCTATGCCACCTTGCTGTTTGGACAATCTTCTTCTTCTACTCACTTCTAATTATCATGAGCTCTATATTGTTATGAAAACGGTTATTTTGCTTACTTTATATTCCTTTAGTTTTATAACATATATATATATATATATTTATACATTTACATATTGTCATTGATCACTATCTATCCGAGACAAAGAGAGGCCTTAGAAGTTAATAGTATTTGATGTCCTTATTTAAAAAAAATAAAATAAAATAAAACCATATGACGTAGATACTCTAGTAGTTAATAATATTGGTAACATCAGCAATTTGTTAATTAGTAGAAGTATTAATCATTACATTTCTTTACAATTTTTCTTTGATGAAATTTTACTTTTTCAGCCATACAATTTTCTTCATAAAAACAGTTCCTGCATGCATATTTTTCGGACAATGAACTTTTATACAAAATATCTATCATATTATTAACTTCAAAATTCTTAGTCATTAAGTAAAAGAACCGTTAATTTTGCACTATTGGGATGCTTGGGCGCACGCAACTTGATCGAGTTATTATAAAAGAATCAATTAAGTGTGATTCTTCTATTATAAAAATGCATTAAATTTCATATAAAAAAAAGTTGAGAATAGAATAAAATAAATTAAAGAAAGAACTACAGCACAAGTTCCTTGGTAGGAGAAATGTGAAGGGCTAACCTAAGTTGGGAGTTTGGATAACGAGATGTGCCCTCTTGCATGTATGTTCCTTATCATCATCCGTTCAAAAGGAGAAGGAAACTAGAATGAAAAGATAAAAAGGGAAGAGAGAGCAGACCACCGCCTTCTACCACAAAAAGGGCCTTGCCCTAAGAGTAGTACCAAAAGGGAGTACTAAAGTCTTCTTGTTAAGGAATTACTACTCATCTAGAAGAAGAACCACAGGAGTTCCGAGTTTCCACCTTCTTTTCTCCTTTCATGCAAATGGTTCCTTAATCGTGTCTTCAATCCCACCTTCTTAATTCCTCTTCTTCTTTAGCCTTCTTTTCTCGTTGTTCCTCAACTGGATAATCATAGTCATTCACTTTTAGCCTTCTTTTATCCTTTCATTTTCTCCTCCATCGTCGTCGTCATCCTCCTCCTCTAGACTTTCTCAACGGCGTTTTGGTGTCATACTAAGCAAATGGATGGTTGATCAGATTCAGCCATTTTCACAGTAACTGGATCAAAGATTTGGTGAAAAAAAATAATATAAAATAGCATCGTATGTTTAGTTGTTTAAAAAAATATAAGGTAAAAGAACATTAAAAATAAAATAAAATAAAAAAAATAAATACGAAATTAAAATCTCACGTTTTCTTTTTTTTCTCTCACCTTTTCATTTTCTTTTCTCTTGATAAATGTGAGTTCCAAGCACAATATCAAGCTCCTCCGGAATTGAAGCTACAATGAAGGGAAAACAAAATAGGTTCAACAAAACCATTTAGGACTAAGACTAGGAAGAAAGGGACAGATTTTGTCTATAATGACGAGGAAGCTATGTGGAATATTCGACTTAGAGATTGAATCCTATAATTTTGCACATTCCCTCGAGAAGATTAGGAAGCAAACAAGGGATACAAACAAGGCTTTTTTTTTATATATTTTTTTCCAAGGGAAATTAAGAGTTGGCTAAAGAAGTTACACTGTAAACACGCTTTACAACGAGCAATAGGCAAAGAAGAAGGCTGAACAAAAACAGAGAGGCCTTAGGGGCCACCTTTGAAGTTGTAACTTAAAAACTTTCAAAGACTGAAACTTAAAACCTCTTGTTGGACGATGAACCCAGCAGTGCAGAAATTGCATAAGATGCCTCCTCCCTCTTAAAATAATTATTATTCTTCTTCTTGGATCTCCCTTTAAAAGATTGCTTTTAGGCTTGATTGGTAATGAATGGCCTTCCTAGAAGAGAAGTAGAAGTAGAAGTAGTCAAGATTGTGCTTCCATGCCAGTAAAGTAAAATTTGTGGCTCCAATATGACACGGAAGAAACCCACTTGAAGCAGCTTACATAATATGACACCTAATTGGAGGAGGGAGGGAGGGTCAAAACCAAAAAAATAACTCAAGGAATTAAATACTGACTCTCTCTCACAGTAGGAAGGTGTGATTAGTACAATTACAATGTTAATGGGCTTATGGCCTTGTTTAGAGTTGGAATGTCAAAAAGAACAGAACAGGGGAGAACTGCCACTGCACCATAAACAAGAAGGATTTATAATAATAGCTCTTGGATATATATGTCTGAAGGGAAGCGATTTTGACTGACCGAGTAAAAAAGAACAAAAGGATATTGCGGACGAGAGGAGAGTAGACCAAGCTTGGATCTATAAACAATTAGACACATAATTAATTAACATGCTGATCGAGCACCTTAATTAATTGGATGGTAAGAAGGGTACGTATGTATGTAGAGATCATAAGAGCATTAATAATGAATATGAATTTATTGGCACGCACGCACGCATCATCAAAGTATTTTATCCTTAAAAGAGTCTTCTTGGCTACTACTTAGTCACTCACTCCAAACCATATCGACCAATGACTCTCGTCTTCCTCTCTTCTACACTGACTTTAAAAGGCTAGATTGGCAACAGTTTGCATGGGTCGAGAGGAGCAAGACCCTAAAACGCTGATAGCTAAAAAAAAAAAAAAAGCAATAAGTAAGAGTTGGGTACCAACATAACTACCTTACATCGTACCTTAATTCCACTGACCTCTCCATGCGGTCAGATTGCAGTAATCAAGAACAACTTGCCAAACATTTTAGTGCATGCCCCCCTACAAGATACTTTTTTTTTTTTTTTTAAAATCTGGCCAAACACGCTCTCCTGCTATATATATATATATATATATTGTCCATGCAGGCTATTGCTAGCCTCTCGATCTACTAATTAAGCAACCAAGGATGAGAATGAGATTGTACCTGGGTTGGTTCACTTTCCATTCATCCAAGAATTTTCTGGAAAATAGTGTTCATGATTTCAACCAAACACTTAATAATCACACAAAGACCGTCCTTTTTTTTTCATGAATAAGCTTTTACATGTCAAATTTTTTGGTGTAAAAAAAAAAAATTAAATTTTGTCGAAACAGACGGAGCACAGAGAGAGAGAGAGAGAGAGAGAGAGAGAGAGATCAAACCACTTGGAAAAGAAATTGGCTTACAACAAGGAAGACCTAATACACGTGATAACATCAGTCAGTGGAAGCCAAACTCGAACAATCTTCACTAAATTCCCACAGAATTTGAAAAAAGGTTTTCAAAGCTGACTATAAAATATGGGGAACTTGCCACTGAAATAGTAATAGTAACAATAAACAAGAGCAGAGCATTCTGACGAGGGCAACACAAACCTCACTTCTAGGGACGGAACTAGGAATTTGGTTGAGAGGAGGCCAAGGAATTTTTTTTTTTTTTTTGAATTTTGGAAGATGAAGGTAAATTCTTTTGAATTTTGTGGGAACCAAAGTAAAACATTTTTGTATTTTGGAATGCCAAGATAAAATTTTCTGATTTTTTTTTTGGTTGGGCGGAGGGGGAATACACAATTTCTTACCATTAATACTCAAAATTTATTGGACCTAACAGAATTTTGTCAAAGTAGGGGGCATGTCTTAACCTACTTCCGTCCCTGCTCACTTCCATGCGCCTTGGCATGCTTCCAATACTAATGTGCAGCTGCATCCATGACAAGCTACATTTCTAAACAAATCCTTGAGAATGTCTTCCATACAAGCTCGAGTTTCAGTCTGACAAGGACAATAAATGGTCAGATAGATTGGACCCAAAAACCATTACCGATTCAGATACAATTTGAGAGAGAGAGAGAGAGAGAGAGAGAGAGTTACAAGCTATTCAAAAGGAAAAACGGAAAACAAAATTCTCCTGAATCATGTTGAGCTAAGAACGGTGATTTCTCAAAAACAAGTCTCCTAAAAGGTATTTTCTTCACTTATTTATGCTAGTGGAACCCACCCTAGACACAAGCAAAAAGATGAAATTTCCGAATGGGGATGAAGAAAGATATGGTATTGTGAGTAAATATTCTGTCCACCGGAAAATAATTTCTTACTTGGAACCACACCCATTCGTTGAGTGTTTATCTTCTACCCTTGCAAAAATGAAACGAAAATTTTATTTTACATAGGTCGTGGTTTCAAAAGATGAAAATGCTTCGATGGAAAATGAGCACAAAGCAGAATAATGTGAGCTTCAGAAGTAAACCTCTCGCTTGACAAGTAACTTCTACAAGGTCAAATTTGGCTACCTTATAAAACCCTAGATTTTATTTTAACCAAAATTTCCAACGAAATGTAAGTTTTTAAATCAAGCCGTTACCTTCACCCGCTGCACATATTTATCGACCCAAGCAGCAAAATGCACTTTGAGAAAGTTGAGGACTCAGGCATGAACTAAACCACACTACTCTGAAAACAAAACATTTCAAAGTCCAGCAGTGATCACAGAGGATACTGCAAAGAAATGTTCCCTTCTGATATGCTCTGATTGAACAAGAAAAATATCAGAATAACACTTCTAATAAGACAGCACTTTTGGAAGGAGTGGAGAGGTTCCAAAGAAAAAGACTTTGAATTGTGAGGCACAAGCATAGGCACAGGCACAGGCACAGGAAAGTTTTACTACAAGATTCTGTTAGAGGAAAGGCTGGATAGTAGCATAATCACTAGATGATGCAACAGTTTTGAAAGGAAATCAATAATGATTCCAAATATGCTTCCAATAGGTTAGAAGTAGAAAACATGCAATCCATGATGCTTTTCCAAAACGAGGAGCCATAATTCACAATATAAAACACTAGATGATGCAAACTTCCATCTGTGGCAGAATTCCATAGCGGCTAAGAGAACATAAGACACCAACATCAACATATCCTCTAATTATTTGTTAACGTCCAAGACAGCTCCAGCAAGGGCACGAGGCTTGAATTATTTCAGTTTCCAAGTAAATTTATATCATATTTTATTGCACTCCCATGCATGATTCTCTTTCCAAGGATTAGAAAAAGCATGTGCTCATTTTAGCTAGAAAATGAACCCAGATAGAATGTTTTGAACCAGGACTACACATCCCAAAATTGGGGAAATAGTTTTGAACTAACTAACGAGGAATCAGAAATATTTAAACCTGTCATGATAGCACTAAAAAAAATGGGAAGAATAACACATGAAACCTCTTGAGATCCAAGTTGCAAGATGTTCAGTTTTTTTTTTTTATTTTTTATTTTTTATCACAAGAAGCTCCCCTTCTTCTAAGATGACAGAATAATATGTAGATATCTCATAGAACAAAAGCCTAGGAAATTATACGAATGTGAAAATACAGTTGTTTAGACGATCTCAGTTTCTGCCAGTCTATAAGTCATTCAATATTAGCTTAAGAAAATTAGGATGACCAATTCCTTAAAAGCATAAATGAACCGCAGCTGTTTATGAGTAACCTGCTTAAAAGCAACAACAGCAACCACAAAGCAGAACACTAATACACGGTCAGTTATATGTATGAGAATGAATCGGACAGGCACTGAATTTTGGCTAAAGATCATCCTTATCCTTCACAGAAACACCTAAAAGCTTTGCCAGTTCACCATTTTCATAGGCTTCAACAGTATCTGTAATCCACAATTCAAAAACTATTCAGGTTAGTCCCTTGTGAAAAGATCTAATGAAAATTGACAAAGGAAGTCAAGCACATGGATCAGTATGTTACCATCTGAGCCTCCAATGTGCTTTCCATTAATGAACACCTGTGGTACAGTACGCCTCCCAACAATCTCACTCAGGGCATCCTGAATGTTCCACCCATCATCTGTAAAGACAAAAGAGGACCTCTTGTCAACTTCTTGGTCAGGGAAATGAATGCGCAAAATAAGTCCATGAAACTTTGCTCTTCACAGATGCAATACAGCTGCTAAGATGCTTTGGTTAATTAACTTGGTCATTATCAAGTATTATCAGAGTCAATAAAGGTGGAAAACTATTATATTAAGAAGCTCGGGTACGGACACGAGACACGGCATTTTCAAAAAGTGAGGCCACGAATATGGCAGGAACACGACAAAAAAATATTTCTATATATTTTATTTGTCATGTATATCAACGTAAAATTCATGAATCATCAAAAACAAAATGAAAATAACTAAATAAAGTCACAATTATAATACAACAACTAGCAAGTTAAATATCTGAAGAATCACATTTGCATGTTTTATGTTTTGGTATTTTAAAGTTATGAAATTTATAAATTCAACTCCATTTAATACTTTTAATAATAACAATTCAACATCGCTGTGTCCCCAAACGTGGCCAATTAGTGGACATGCGTGTCCACAATGTGTTTGAGGAGTATCCACTAAAACAAATATCAACAAAAGTATTGGGCATGCCAATTGGCGTGTCCGACACATGTCCCGGAGTGTCCGAGCAATATGTGTGTCCGACACATGTCCCGGAGTGTCCGAGCAGTATGTGTGTCCTTCATGTGTCCGACATAGATACGGTACCCTAAATGGTGTGTTTGTGCTTCCTAGCTATTATACCAACCTATTAATTATCCTAAACCAAATTGTAGGCATTCAAAAAGAAAATAGTGAAAAGGTGTCATTGACCATAGCACATTCAATTATGTATCGGAGTAGGCAGCAATTTAGTCTATTGAAGTGCATCGTTTTAATTTTCTTCTTTTCCCGCTTTAATTTTTTAAACTTTTTACCTCCAACAGCTTTTGATGTGGC
This sequence comes from Euryodendron excelsum, assembly GCA_033060915.1. Classification (NCBI taxonomy): domain Eukaryota; kingdom Viridiplantae; phylum Streptophyta; class Magnoliopsida; order Ericales; family Pentaphylacaceae; genus Euryodendron; species Euryodendron excelsum. The sequence goes on along the minus strand of CM065393.1, from coordinate 7,899,115 downwards.
AGTTTCAAATTATTCATCATCTCATTGATATCTTTTTGGGGTGCTTGTGCAATCAATTCTTTTCCTGAGCAGTCAATTTAACATGTTAACAAGACGGGTGTAAACAAACCTCTCTCATCAAGCTCAACAACATGTGGTACTTGGTTCAACTCTTTGAAGACAGCTTTTGCCCTTCTACAGTACCTGAAGATTAGAAGTAAAACAATGAGCAATTCATCTACCTAAAAAGCTTGCAAACAATTTAGAGAAAACACTGAACTTTGCAAATTGAAACCAAGTTGCTTACTTCAAGAAATTGACAACTTTACCAAATGCTATTATACTAATTACCAACAAAATAACAGAAATTTGATCATTCCATACACAAGAAAGGGATGAAGCAAACAAGATCTTTATCGATTAACAAAAGCTGATTTAATGTTCAAAAATGACACAAGAGGGGGATTATTTTATCTTTAGATCATGAGACTAGTTACTTCAAAATAATACAGGCAGTAGACTTCAAGAAGATGACTGGGGGGTGGGAACTCGGACGTGATGGCCTTCTTCATGATAGGAGTACTAAGTTTCAAGTGTTACGCCACTAGTTAAATAGAGAATGCATCATAAGCGGCTGACCAACATAACTCAATATCCTCCTAAAAGATGTGAAAATTTTGAATTATTATAAGCTCAAGGGGCCAAAGCCTACGTAGGAATTGCAGGTAAGGGGAAAAAGTTGCTAGATTTTCCGCCTCTAATAGGCCCAACAGGAAAAACTACCCAGCCCCATTGTGTTCAAAGTTCAAATCATATACAGTGTCAGTCGTGTTTCTGGTGGCACTTGAGATTGGTATACATTGGGATTTCATAGGAATTGTGCAAAAGCCACAATCTGATTGCGGTGAATCTCCAGTTTTTAGTAGACTGGATTCAGATTGCAAGGGCAAATAAATTCGACTGATTCATCATTCAATCGTAAATTCAATGTCCAGGCATTTTTCCAATAAACGGAAATATGGGTATAAATATACCTTAATTAGAATGAACCAACAAATTAATTTTACTTAAAACTTTTACATATAAGAATATAGATACCAAATTTGGGGGAAATTAGACCCTCATTTCAGATCGAAGCTGCACAGAGATTGTTAAAAAGATATACAGATCAATAATACAAGGAGAGAGAGAGAGAGAGAGGACATACGGGCAGTAGGATTTGGAGAAGATGACGATGGAGTGGGAAGAGATGGTCTTCTTGACGAAGGCAGCTTCGGATGAGGCAGCTTCGGCTGATGATAATGTTGTTGGTGGGCAGAGAAAGGCCAAGATCATCATCATCATCATGAATAGAATAAACCTCATGAATAAGTTGGATGACGATGAGAGAGCAGCGCCGAAGTTCGCCATATTCCACGCCCGCTGCTGCAAGAAAAAAGAGTGCCGACGGCGGGCACCCAGCCTGCCTTAGTAATAATAATAGTCGGGGCTTATTTTGTAGTTTACAATTTTTTAAATTGTGTTTAAGGGATGATAAAAGTGTGTTTTATATCTAACATGTTTTTTTTTTGTAAAAAGTTAATTAAAAAAATAATTTTTTAAAATTAACTTATAGCTTATAAACAAGCCCTCCAATTATTCTTAAAATTTTTATTTTATGAATAGAAAATCCTATTCACAACCCTGTGAATCACTCATCAGCTGATAAGTGACATATGAGCTAGACTCACTGAATAGAAAATCCTATTCACAACCCTATGGATTACTCATCAGCTGATGAGTGACATATCAGCTAAACTCACCGGCTAATGGTGTCACCTAACTGATAGGTCACCTATCAGTTGATGGTTATGCACAACCGCAACTGTGGATAGCAGTTCTCTTCTATAAATACTCTCACTCCTCCAAAATTTGATATATATATATATATATATATGGGTAAAATACACTTTATTCTCTTGTACTTTACAACGAATCCTACTTCAGGATCTGCACTTTTAATTGTAACAATTAAGTTCATGTACTTCTAATTTGTTGCAATGTCATCCATTCGTAAGTTTTCGTTTGTGCAATTACAGATCAAAAGCCCTGAGCATCTCATGTGACCCTTTTTAAAAGACAAAAATGTATGCTCACACTAATTGATCTTATTTTAGCTCAATCATTTAGTTTCCAAACTTTTTTATAATAATTTCTCACCAATTCCTTTTAAAATTTTTACAGTCATTTTATGTATAAAATAAAATAAGAGTTACAAAATACCCTCAATCATCTCAAGCGAATGAGAGTTGAGGGTATTTGAGTGCTAAAATGATATGAGAATACATTTTTACCCTTCAAAAAGGGTCACGTGAGACGCTCATGATTTTTAATTGCCAATTACACAAACGAAAGCTTACAGAAAGGTAACATTGTAACAAATTATAAATACAGAGGCTTAATTATTACAATTAAATGTATAGGTCTTAAAGTGAAATTCAGTGTAAAGTGTAAGAGTGCAAAGTGTATTTTACTATATATATATAGTTTAATTTTGATGCACCGTTAGAGTAGAGATTGTTTACACAAACATATATTAAAATACGACACATTTTCGTAGACATTGTATGCTTATGTTGTATTTAAATTTTGAAGGATACGTGTCATCTTTTTAATACATATTTATATAAAAAAATCTTTACTTGACAGTATATCAAAATTAAATTCATAAATATATATATTTGTTCCCACAACAGAAATCCTAATCCTTCTGTACCAAGCTCAGGGTGTCTGTCGGTCCGTCAACCCTCTCAACCCGGCCCAGATAGTTAGGCCTCGGCTAAAGGTCTACCAGCTATTTAAGATTTTAATGCCCATTACATTAGCCGAAATAGTAATTGAGGTTCGGTCCTACCTGATATGTAATCATTTAATTTAATTTTTTTATTTAATTAAAGAACCTAAATATTGAATGATTCTAAACAAGTACACTAATTGCGAGTGTTTGAATCTCAAATGTTTCAAATGACAAAAAGCATTGTTGTCTAGGGATGTAAATTCGGCACGATGCTCATGGGCCGTTTGAGTTTGACAGGTTAAAGTTTGGCCTGAGCTCGACTTGAATTTAGTTCAGTCCAAGTTTGAGCACCCTCTTCTAGAAGCCCGTGTCAACCCAAAGCCCATCCTGCGAGCCCGAGCTTGGTCCGGCCTGAGCCCATGAACCCCTCCAACGGCTCTTTTCCTTTCAAATTCAATTTGAATTTTTTTTAAACACCCCCCACTCATACTCGTGATCCCCCTTTTCAAATTCATTTTTCTTAAGTACATTCATTAATTTTATAAATATAATTGTATAAATAATATACCTTAGTAATTCTTCTTAATTATATATAATAAATGTAATTGTAAAATTTTTTATATAAGTTTAAAGAAATTAAATATATGTAAAATTAAAAATAAAATTTTAATTCATAGAATCATATTATATAATTTATTATAACTAAATTTATTAGTTTTAAAAATATAATGCTACAAAAAAAACTGAATCAAAGAGGCACAACCCAAAGATTTGCCCAAAAAGCTTGTCATACCCAAGGCTCAAGCCCAAGCCCATTCCTAAGGCTGTGGGCTGGGCTTGGGCCTTTTCATTCACATTTTAGTTTGGCTTAAAAAATGGCAAAAGCCGCAAAGCTCGGCTCAAGTCCGGTGGACCATGGCCCGGCCGACCCAATTAACATCTCTATTGTTGTCCCATGCTTGACTTGTACAATCCTTACATATTTGGTGATTTTTGGGCAAAGCTCGGACCTCATAGTATTTCTTAGAGCTGCGGTTGAATGAACTATTTAGGCCCAATATCAGGCAAGGCCGGGATTGGGATTTACCAAAATTTAACTAGCATTTCCAATTATTTAGCTAATTATTGGCTATTTTATATTGGTAAAATAGCTAGACTAAATAAAAAGAAAAAAAAAGACTCATTTGTAGAAGTACATGATTTTTTTTTTCTCCTATGACCGCCACAAAAATTGGGTGCAAAAAGGTTGCTGATATATTTCTGCTACTTCAAAAAATTTTTTTTCCAGTTTTTTATTAGTCATTAATCTGTTTTAAACTTTCTTATCGTGTGAAAAGTCAAAGGGTGAGGGTGGAGTAGTCAATCAAGACACTTAAATGAATGAGCACTATATATAGATAATGTTACCCTACATTTATCAGTTAAATTCTTAAATTTTCTAATCCATGTGAAGGTTTGCGTATAAAGGTGCGGATCACGTTATAGAGGCAAGGAGATTGGATCCTCTCTATTCCAATCATATGGACAAATTATTCAGTAAGTTCGAAATATTATGTTAGCATGAAGGCGTGATGTGTCGGGCTTATAAAACTAAACACCATTTTTTTTAACTCGAATACATGAGCAACAATTATGAACATGTTAGTAAAGTTATGATTTTCATAATTCTAAAAATTAGGTCAATCAATATAAAAAAAAAAAAAACAATATATGTTCACTTTTGATGAGTCAAGCATACCACGTCATTAAGCTAACATGATGCTCTGGATCTACTAGATAATTTTTTTATTTGATAGCATTGGATCCACTCCATTCACCATAATGAAGATCTATATTCTATTAATTTATGGACTAGATGAAAGCTTATTAGATGTTTTATCAAAACTACGTTATTTTATATTAAAATTTATTTCTTTATATAAGTACACAATCATATTTTTAATTAAGCTTTAAGTCAACTCATTTAAATATTTTATTTTTATTTTAATTAACATGTCAACTTCTCAATCAATGGAATGAAGAGGATCCTAAAACTAATAATTTAACTAATATCACATAGGTGAAGAACAACCATTGCTGCAGGAATCCAATTTTATACCATATTTGGGCCATTGCTCAGCTTAATGGTATATGGTCAAGCTCTCAACAACCAGAAAATAAGTTCAAGCTCGAGGGCGGATGCTATTAAATCACACAATTTGCCCAATGGCTTAGGTGGATATAGAGTCTCATATGGCATGAAACTTAAAATCAAAGTTAACGTGAAGTAACAATAAGTGTGGTTCATTATTACACTCAGAACTATTCCAGTATGGCAGTAACTACGCACAAAGTCAAAAGAAGTTAAAAATGTGCCATGGGATGAGAATCTTTGCAAAATTCTCCAGATTCGACGAAAAGTTCTTATCAAACTGATCTTAGTTATTTCGTACAAAATGTGATCGCAGTTACTATCGAAAGTAATAGCAATTATCATAAAACGTGAATAAAAAGTAGGAAAATGCTATTCTTTTAAAATTTTTATACAGAATTCTATATTAGAATGATGTGGCGATGACAGTTTTATAATAAACAAGCATCTTGGTGGGTTCTTTACTTTAAAGTGATAGGTTTACAATTTAGCCACATCATTCTAGTAATAAATTCTGTATGAATTTTTTAATTATATAACATTACTCTAAAAAGTAAGTATCGGCGCTGAAAAAAATCTTATTCGGTACTGCAGTGGAGAACGATCTACTCAGTACAATCTTTCCCAAGAACCAACCTCGAGGGAGGGCTTCAAGCTTTTTTTTTTTAACACCAGAGGGAGATTTTTATGTCATGTTTGCAAGTAAGGCAGCTAGTCCGAAACACACGTATAGTTACTTACACAAGTAGTTTTTGGAGGTGGCCGAGGAGGAGGGGACGTTTTCTGTTTGCAATCCTCAAAAGGGGCGACGCCAAGAACTTCAAATTTTGAAGATCATTAGGAGGCGTTGAGAATCAGTAAAAAGAGGAGGGGAGGGGAGGGAGGGATGAGTAGGCGTGGCGAGTTATTCAACAGTACTAGTCACGTTCCTTCTTACCCACCTCCGAATCCAATGTTTTTAATGTAGGCCTTGGAAAACACCAAAAAAAATAAAAAAAAAAAAGGAAAAAAAGAAAGTAGTGGTGGTGCTATGCCTAGCAAGGAGCTTCACATGTTTGTTCGGAAGAGCTCAAGTGAGTGTATCTCTTGTTTCTGAGGGGAATCTAACACAACAATGAATAGTATTGCTTCCACTGATTTTGGGGTCATTGATTCTTCTAAGGCTGCTCTTCAACAAGAGATTGCTACTTCTAAAGGTAGATAACTAACCAATGTCTGTATATATAATATATACACACTAGCAGTGAACCTTTACTATGTATAAGCACTTATTTTTTGCTCGTTCGGCAATTTTCGGTCCAAATCAATCACTCTAGTAAAACGTCACAACATTATCGAAGCCCAAACCGATTTTTCAAACTCTAACCCAATCAATTGGTTGCTTTCGGGCCCGATGGGCTCAATTGAAACCTGATGACCAAAATGCTCCTAGGCGTTCCAGATAGCTTTTCGAAACCAGGTAATTTTTGAAACCAACACCATCACAGGCAACTTCTGAGATTAGATGGTTTCTGAAACCAATCGCTGCCGTTGGAGTGACGGAAACACTCACAAACTTTAAACGATTCACTTCTAGCGCTTGCTAACCTGTTAATGTAGAATGCCGTTATCCCCCTTGGCATCCGGTAGTTTTCCAAGACCAGGCAGTCTCCGAAACTAATACCACCTCGTCAGAGTGACGGAACCACTCACAAAATTTTAAGCCGTTGGAGTGACGACAACACTCACTAGGTTGACACGAGTTTTGCCATTAAACCGCCCAATGTCACGGGACCGAATGCACCTCTTGGCCGTGGCATGGTCATTGGAAAAAAGAGAGACCTCCGGGAACCAACTCATCATAACTGTCGGAGTGACGGAAGCACTCGTAAACCCAGGTGAACACCGATGCTTGCTAGCCTAACATCGTGAAAAATGATCAAACGACCCCCAAGGCACCTCAGCATGTCTATTGAGAAAGTACTAAGTCCTCGAGATGGTAAGTCCATCTTCTCAAAGCTATCTTAGATAGTCGAACATGTTCAATATGCCACCCAAATCCACCCTGGTCACATTCCGACAAGTTTCGATCAAAATGACCGTTTTACCCCTAGTGGCTCATGCACTTCCCAAACCACACATAATTTGGGTACCAAATTGGCACATATCAGGATGCTCTGAATAAGATCCCTGTCCATTTCTAGGTGATTCCCTTGACTTGAAACATCTCTAAGTCAACAAAAGCTTCTCGAAGTGTCTCGCATGCTCCGCTACGATTGTTTTTTTCTTTGATTCCTTGATTAAAATGCACTGTCAAATGACTTGAGAAATGTACAAATCAGAGAATTTCCAAAAGCCTTTTCGTAGGTCTTTCAATCGATATGGCTCGATTGAAAAGAGCGGTTCCCAAAGCATTCGATCGCGTGGCCCGAAAGTTGCCACTTTAGAAACTCTTGAAGTGTCTCACAGGCGCTTTGCCAGTGTTGACTTTTTCTTTAACTCCCTAATAGAAACGCACCATCAAACAACTTAAGAAATGTGTAAATTAGAAAATTTCTTGAAGCTTGTTCAGAGGACCTCCCATCGATACAGTTCAATTGAGAAGGTCGCTTCCCGGAAGCCATGATCATATGCTACAAAAACTGCTACTTTTGGCAACCATCGAAACTTCTCGCAGACACTCTGAAAAGCTTATTTTTGTGCAAGCTTCCCGATGACAAATCTCTGTCATCCGGAATCCTTTGAAGCTCTCTAAGGGCTCCGGGTTCATGAGAAACAACGGGGGAACATCGTGAACGTGATCAATTTTTTAAGATCTTTCTCGGTTTACACAAATATCGAGGCAAAGTTGGCATAAGAGTTCTCAGCGGCAAAACGTATGCTACATGCGCCTAAAATACGATCAGAGCAGACAAAACATGCCTTGTAGCTCAAGCTGACGTAGTATAAGGAGTGCCACGTGGCACTAAACCACTGGCACTGTACTAGCGCATGTGTTACATGCGCCAAGGCAAAGTTTTCCTAGGCGCATGTAGCACATGCACTAGAGCCCAAGACCTTTGCCTATAAATAGCTGGCCACCCCTTTGCATATTCCAGAGCTGAAAATAACGGCAAAGCCCTACTAAAATACTTTCAAAATTCTGAAAAATCCTAAATACTCCACCTCTTTCAACCTTCCAAGCATTCAAGCTAGATTCCACTTACCTCAAGCCTATAGACTTCATCCCCAAAGCCTCCAAAGCAAGACTCAAGCCATTTCCAGCCCACTGCAAGGCCATTGAAGACTCTTCAAAGCTCAAGCAAAGCCCTCCATTGAAGCTTAAAGAAGTTGTGAAGACAAGGTAGTATTTCTATTTACATTTTGCTACCTCCACTCTTCTTTTCTCCTTCTTAGCTTGTTTAGGCTATTCTTTATTTTACACCTTATCTTCTAACCTCCTTCTTGCTTGCACAAATAAGAGGACCATAGGTTATGCCTAGGGAAAGCTTTAGGGAAGCCACCGAGAGGGAGCTCTCTCTTTAGCTTACCTCATCATAGTATGGACCATAGGCCCCTTACAATGTGGTGTGGCCTTTTAGCCTTGTATGATTTCATGACTCCCTTTGCAATTAGTTACTATGTTCATGTATTGCATGCTTGGCATCATTTTCATGCTCATCACCATTTTCTAAAACCCTCAACTATTTCTATTTTCATGTCATTCTTAAACTCCATATTCAAGTGTTTTCCTAAAGATGGTTCTAAGGGTTGGTTTATTGAAGCCTAGGACTAAACCCTAGTTTGCAAGCCTTAATTGCCTTCTTTGCATTTCCATATAGCTCTCTTGAGTAATAATTTCAAAACCACCCTCTAAAAGGCTCTTTCCAAAATCTCTACTCTCTTAAGTTTTCACCAATAGTGGCTTTCAAAGTGTTGTATTCTACGTTGATTTTTAAAGTTTTACTCTCTTGAGTTGTGTGGTTGGAATGGTCCCCATGGAACCCTCTCTTGACTAGTATCCCTATAATGACCATAAGAACCCTAAACCCACTATAGTGGTTTTCTACTTCCCCAAAAGTGATTTTTAAAACAATCCCCTTCAAGAAGGGTTCTTAAAAGTGCATTCTCATTAATTTGCATAAAAATGATTTTCCAAAACTACTTTTTATATATTGGTTTTCAAAAGTTCACTCGCTTAAGTTAGTGGTTATAATGGTTCCAAGGCAACCCTCTCTTGATTGGTTTCCAAATACCAACCATATGAACCTAAATACTCACTTGAATGGTTTTCATAAAATGGTTTTCAAAACACCATTTCAAGTTTCATGCATAAAACTACCTTTCAAAACCACTAGGTCTAGATCATAGTTCAAAACCGTCTTTCAAAACTACTAGGTCCAAACCTTAGCTCAAAATCACTTTCCAAAAGCACTAGGTCCAAACCCTAGCTCGAAACCACTTTTCAAAACCCTAGGTTAACTTGACCCTAGTTGTCTTACTTTAGGCTAACCTAACCCAAGTTAGTTAATCCTAGGTCAACCAAACCCTAGGTTAATTTAACCTTAGTTAGTTAACCCTAGGTTAACTTAACCCTAGTTAGTTAACCCTAAGTCATCCTAACCATGGTTAGTTGGCTTCAAGAATCTAACTCTAAACCTTTTTTCAAACACCTTCCAATCAAGATGATTTTCATAGCATCCTTCCAAAAATAATATTATACTGTCTTGAGTTTCTAAAATCAAGTCAAAAGTCTTTTCAAATATCACCATGCCCCTTTTCAAAGTGATTTCCCAAAAGTCTCTTAAACTTGTCTTGACTAAAATGGCTAGACACTTAACATTTCTAAAAACTATCTCCAAAACGTTTTCAAAGCTCACATTTCTAAGGTGGTCTTAACTCTCTCATGGTTAGGTTCTCCGAAGGAAAGTGATATATCAAATACAACCTTCAAGGTTGTTCATATTAAGGTTCTAAAACCCTAAGTGTTTTTCAAAGCTCTTTTCAAGAATTATTTTTAAGAGTTGCAAGCTTGAAGTAATCATAGGCCTTACATGGTTAAGGTTGTTCAAAGGAGGTGAGATATTAAGTAGGTTTTTATAACCCTAAAGCTCTAAAAACATAAGGGAAGTCTCTAACCTTTTTACCAAAAATATTTTCAAAAGTCATAGTCTTAAAGGAGTTTAGTTATTCATTAGTTAACCTCTCAAAGGTGATGAGATATTCAAGATACCTTTCATAAGGTACATAACAATAGTTTTGAAAAACCTTTCAAAGACAAGTTCACAAGAAATTTTCCAATCAAAACTCTATTTCTAAGATTTTCAAAATAAGAACATTCCAACACTCCCTTGAGTGATTTCAAAAATATTTCAAAAATCTCTAATCAAGCTTCCAAAAATATTCCAAAACTCTCTTGAATTATTTCAAAACATTTCAAAAACTCTCTTGAGTTACTTCCAAAACAGTTCAAAAATTCCCCAAGTTCTATTCAAAATAAACAATATTTTCCAAACTCTTTTGACTTGTTTCAATACATTCCAAAGATCTCCCAAGTTTTATGCTCAAAGACATTTTCAAACCCTTAAGTTCTATTTTCAAGTCAAAACTCTTGAATCCAAAGTTTCAAAATCTTCCAAGACTCCCACAAGTCTATCTTCAATTGGGCCCTATCCCGAACTACAAATGAGCTGATTTTCGCCAAATAAGATACGTAAGCAATCTAAAATGGTGTGATCGTAACCTTTATTTCAAATCAAGTTCCCTTCTCAAAATTTTCTATCAAGTTAAAATTTCCACTTCAAATCACTTCAAAACTTTCTGTTTTCAAACATTTTTTTCAAAATATGCATCATGCATCATTCATCAAAAAAGTGAAGACCAAACCCCTTTTTTCAAAATTTTATATGTGGATAATAAATAAGTAACCAATAATTCAAGTGAGCTAAGGTGATTAGACATGTAGGTACCGAAAGAGCAAGATAGGGTGATAATCTTAGGATATATTCTGTACACGTAACTAACCCTTGGACCATAGATTTCGAGTTTCAAGGACCAAACCGGAGTCATGTTTTCGAAAGGGTTTTAAAACATTTTAAATGGTTGCTAAAAACCTCTTTTCCAAAAACCTCCTTAAGAATGACATTTTTAAAACTTTTTCAAAAAACCTAAATTTAATCTTCGGATTACACTTAGTTTTAAGTGACCTAGAACATCTTTAACTATATTAGGTGGCGACTCCCCAATTTTTTAAAAAAGTCTTTAACCAAATCAAGTTTTCAAGTTTAAACTCCCATCACACTTGTTCTCTTCTTAGAGGGCAATTTTTAACATAAAGAGTACCATACTTTGTCCAAGCCAAGAATGCTTTGGTTAAAAACCAGGGCATGATACTATGCACGGAAGTAGAGAATAAACTTAAAAATAAGAAAGTTTTATAATAATAAATAATTATTTTTTATTCTTAAACGTTACATTATTAATATGAACTGTATTAAACATATTATATATATATTATAAACTAAATTCTATCAATTAAGTGTAATAAAAATCCCTAAAACTACAGCATGAAATATATATGCTTAAAATTTTGCTAAGAAACTATATTGATTTATAATATCGATAAGTGCATGAGTTTATTTATTGTAAATAGATTACCTATTAGGTGCATTAAATATTATCACTTAAAACAAAAAATTTAGCAAAAAGAAATTGAAATATAACTGAATGTATTTTATTAGTACATTTTGGAATATATGATTTTCAATTTAATTTTTATTGATTTACTTAGGCTAGCATATTTTTTTCATGATTGTTATGTATACTTAGATTATACTTAAATCAAACCACATATCATAAAATTTAAAAACCTATAAGTTAGATTGAACAAATAGGGTTAAATATCTCCCCAATCGAGCCCAAACATATGCATTTATATTATAAAAATTTGTTGTCACAACGGTTGTACTAAACACTACCAAGTTTTTCAAAAACATTTATATTTGAATTATTAGTACTGAAAATAAAATAATATAAATTTATTAAAAAATAAAAATAAAAAAAAGTTAAAAATATTTTTCTACTAATATTAGCACAATTGGAAAATTTACCTTAGATGCAATCTGGCTACTAAAGTTAGAGAATTTCATCACTTTTAATTCAATTTCATGTTTAAAACTTAAAAATATGTACCAATTATTCATCTTTTGAAAAATAAACAAATATAATGGCTTATTTTGTATTTTAAAATATGTACCAAAATTTTGATTTATTTTTGTTATGATTTTTTAATCATTTTTGAAGAGGTGTGATGGATGGATAATAACAATGTTAATAATTTTGATACATATGTACTTTTTCTCATAGAAATTTTAAACTGTTTTTAGTTTTTTTTTTATTAAAGATTCTACGTAAGGAGCATAATTGGAGGAAATTTAAAAAGTTTACCATATAGACTAACTGACGACATAGAATGAAGTTTAAAATAAAAAGAATAATTTGGAAATAACCAATAGAATAAAGACGTATATTTTTGTATTTTATTAATTAAAAAATATAAGAAAATTGAATTAGAACTTTCAGCTTCAAAGACCTCCTAACATATTGCTGTAATATATATATATCTTATTATGATAACGCAATAATGGTACTACTCCTAAGAAACATTTTAAAAATAGAATAAGGTGCAATTAGCCAAAGCTAATATATACACATCATACTACAATAATTTGAAAACAAGAAAAGCAATAACCTTATTAGCTTATGAAGGTAGGAATTACATTCAATTACAAATTTCAAGACTCCTAATAACAAAACTAATGATAAAGTAATAACCTTGTTAGCTTAACCTAACAATTTGCATGGTTCAATTCATATATGAAGAGATTGAGAGGTAACAAACTAAACTTATAAAAACCCTCTAATTTGTTGTTTTAAGGAAAACCCTTATGGAATAGATTTTAAAAATATTTGAGATCCATCTCATGTTTTTTCATTGATCTATGCATGAACAAGAATATATAAACACAATCATACCTTGTAGGGCTTAGTTGCACACCCTATACAATTTGAACACTAGAATCTTGAGCTTCTTTTTAGCCTTCTTGACATAGGAGTCTTCCTTCTTGATCACTAGAGCACCAAGGTAGCAAAAATTGGTAGAAACTCACACCCAATCTCATATTTATCTCTTTTCCAAAATTTCAAGGGAATAATGATGTTGGTCACCACCTTGTATATATATATATATGCATCTCCAAGTGCAAGAAGGGGATCTCTCTAGGGCTTCCATATCCCAAGCTAACACAAAATTTCTTAATTACACATCAACCCCTGATGAATAAGAAAATAAGCGAAACTACCAAACAACTCAATTAAATGATGGTAGTTAACCTCTCAGGATTGGAAATTACATCAAGGTCTCTATCCTACTAATTAACATAAAGATGAATCCCAACTATTAGTATTTGTAAATTAGGACCAAGCCAAAGAGCTGTCAGCTTGACCCATTTACATCTTCTCCAAGACTATCTAGTTTAACAACCATTGATCACTTCAAATTATTTATTTTCTAAAAATTATTTTAATAATAAATAATAACTTTCTACTATAAATAATATATGAATAAAAACCCAACATGTCAGTGATTATACTATAAAAGTGCAATCTATATGCCTTAATTAGTTATTTGTTAAACCTACAGTAGTATTAATTATATAGTTTTAATCTTGATTTGTACTAATTTAGTCTATTTTACTTGAAACATGAATTCCATGCTAAAATGGACAAATTTGGATAAAAATAGAACAACTGTTCAAATGGTCAAGGCTGGTGTTCGAACGGTTTGCTGGGGCGTTTGAACGGAGCATCAAATGGGGTCCAGCGTAAAAAATTGTTGAGGCTTGTTTTCATCGTCTGAATCAGGTCTGAAGAGCATTCGAAGTTTCTGCGACTTGATCATTGCATTAGAAGAGCATTAGATGACTGTTCGAATGGTCCGTCAAATCTGTATTTGTTTGGAAGTCTATAAAAGTTGGGATTTAAGTTATTTTTAGGGATAGCTTTTATTATTACGTTTTTCTGGGTCTTACTAGTAGTTTTTCATAGTTTTCTACTTGGTTTTCAATAGATTTCTTTAATTCATGTGATCAGATTTCTAAGCTTTTAATATATTTCAATACAACTTTGGTATCTATCATGTCTATGAGTAGCTAAATCCCAACTTGGGATCAATTGTGAAGATCAATTGAAGATCCCAGATGAACAATGGAGGTAAATTAGTTTTTAATGTTTAAATTTTAGTTTTCTTAATTCTTTGGTATTAAACCTTAGATATTTATAAAAACCTAGATGTTTGACTAAGTTTGGTAATGTTTATGCATAAACCTTTGTTCGGTATATTTACTGCACGAATCGATGGTATGCATATTTGAATTTAGACCCAATTTAATCTAGGTTTGATTGTCAAATAATGCTTGTTTTTCTTGCTAAATCTTACGAATCAAAAACTCACGACACAATCAATGATTTGAATTATCAAACACCTTTATTAGAATTCTAGGTGAAGCAATTGGTTAGATCAATTGGTCTCGAGACTTTTATTAATTTAAAATAGTTTTCATAGATTAGTTTAGAATAAACAAACACATTTCAAAGTATTGATTTTTGGTCTTTTTCTAAGTAATTCCCTAGTTTTATGTGAACTGAGAGAAGTGATACACGTTCTCCATCATCTTGTCATCTTTCCCTAAAGATTCGACTTCGGACTTCACCGAGTTATACTGCTTCACCATCCTGCTCTTGAGATTACCTTTGATCACATCCAATGACACAGTTTGGTGCAAGTTAAAATTTTGGTGCCATTGTTGGGGAAATTTTGTACAAGTGACCACAAGAGGCATGCCAAAGCATGAACCTTAGTCAACACAAAACAAGCGAGTTGCTTCACCACAATCTATAATAACAGAGGAATCATCAGCTAGGGCCAACACGGCAACTTCGTTCCATCCCTTGTACGTGCTAAAATTTAGGACTTTTATGTTTTTTTTTTAGGGATCTATGCATATTGTAGTTAGAAGGAGGATTGCTAGAGGAGATTAGGATTACGTGCTAAGTGCTTATTGGTGGTTTTGCCTTATATGTGGAGACTGCTGGTTCGATTGGGTTGCATTAAATTTTATTGAATCGGTAGTTTATATTCTAGGGAGATTAGAGGGAAGGAATGAAGAATTGTGAATTATTTGTTACAGAGGCGCGGATAATTTTTTATGTATGCATTGCATATGTATGTTACATTACATTTGGGATAGTCATAACCGTCTAGTAAAGATTGCCCCTTGGCCACAGACCTATTTCCATGGCCAACATTAATGATGGGGTGATTCCCCTGGAACTCAACCCCAATGACGATCCTAATAAGATAGATCTTGAGAGAAGGAGCATTCAAGGAGAAGTTGTTGCCCAACATAATTGAATTATGTGGGATTACATGAATCACGTAAGGCAAATACCAACATCTTGCACAGTATTTCCCGCGCATCAAGCCATGATAAATCTTAAGCCAAAAATGCTTCAAGCCTTACCCACTTTTCATGGTATGGATTTTGAAAAGCCATACACCTACATTAAGGATTTTGAGGATGCTTGTTTGATTTTTTAGGATAACTTGTGTCCTAGGGAAGTTTAACTTTTGAAACTATTCCCTTTCACTCTAAAAGACAAGACCAAGACATGGTTCAATTCAATGAGGCCTATGTCAATCACTCTTGGCATACATTGCAAGGGGAATTCTTGAAAAAAATTTTCCCTGAAAATAGAACGGAGGCTATTTGTTGCAATATCTCTCAGTTTGCTCTAGAACATAGTGGATCCTCCTTGAAATATTGGGAGAGGTTTAAAGAACTGTTACACTCGTGTCCTCACTATAGGTTTGTCGACTAGCATGGTATAATCACTTTTTACTCTTCATTCCCCTCAATTGAAGATGTATGTGGAGTCTATGTGTGTGGGGTCTTACCCTGATAAGAATCCCACATAGGTATAACTACTTTGACTGCCTAGCCAATTTAGCAAGAGATTGGGCCACTACTACGACTCAAAATCCAAGCACTAGACTTATAACACACATTGGGGCTAAGTATTAACTTGGGAAAGTTGAAGATTTACAAGCTAGAGTTACATTGCTTTCCAGTTAGTTAGAGGATATAGAGACTTCTAAGGTTAATGTGGTAAAAGTTGAGCCACCTAGTTCACCATGTCTAGTGTGTGACCATGGAGCATGACATTGCAGCATGCCTAATTATACTAGGAGTGAGAGAGACATTACATAGCCAAGCTAATGTGGTTGGCCAATACCGGGGGGTGGGGGGTGGAGGGGGGATACACTAATTAGAGGAGTGGGGGAAACCTTTACTCCAACAGTTATAACCCAAGATGGCTTAATCACCTTAATTCTGGGTGGAGAAACGAGGGTCCTAAAACTCTTAAGCTTTTCAAGAAAGGCCTCAAAACCCTCAAGCTTTCCAACCCCAACAGTCCCAACAACTTTTTCAAGGGCCACCACAACCGTTTCAAGCATAAATGGTACCGTAACCTTTCCAACCCCAACCTATACTGTACCAAGCTCCTCACAGAAGCACTATGGAAGACAATGTCAACCAATTAGCTAATGATGTAAGGGGGGTGACTAATCAGGTGAATAGGACAGAACATAAACTTGACTAAACCAATAGCATATTACAGGATATCCAAAAGAATATGGCTATGTTGTTGGCTCAGTTTTGTTGGCCTAAGAGGCAACCCAAGAAAGGAAGTGAATTGGGTTTTTCAAAACTAATTGCAATTAAGACTAATTAAAATTAATCTAAGTAATGTAATAGTAATTCAAGGTTTATGCAATGCAATATAATCAAGCAAGAAATGAAAGCAAAACACAAAATGAGACACTAAGAATTACCGAAGTTTAACCACAACTTGTGATTTACGTCCTCACCCCAAGATCCCTTTGAAGTCTTCTTCCACTATGCAATATCTAATTACAAGGTGGAGGCTAGTTGAAATGCCTAGCTTACTCTCCTTGAAGCTTACACCCAAGCTTCAATATCTCAAGAATTTTCTCTAAGATTTTTCAAATTTACACAAGTGTTTTTTTTAAACTAGAAAACACTCAAACTCTAACTCACAAGTGTATAGGAAATATACAATTGAAGCACACACTCTCTATGAAGAGTAGATGAGAATTGACTAGCTTACTAAATGCCAACCCTTGAGGACAAAGGGAATATTTTGATATGTAAGGAGTGTTCAGCTTAAGATCATCAAATGTTAGAAGAATATTGTATCTCTTATCAATAAAAGTGTTTGGAGTGTCGCGCTTTGGTTTTTAACCAACTCCTTTCGGCTCGAGAAAAAGCACAATACTCTGTTATTAAAACTCATCTTTTGAGAAGGATAAGTGCTACTAGGTTTGAATTTGAAATTGATTTGATTTAAGGGCTTTTTTAAAAAGTTTGGAGTCACCACCTAACTTGATTAAGGTGAGTTAGGTCACCTAAAACTAAGTATAATCCGAAGATTAGACTTAGGATTTTTCGAAATCATTTTGAAAAGTCCCTCCTAAGAAGGTTTTTAGAAAAGAGCTTTTTTAACACCCTTTTGAAAAGTTTTGAAGCCCTCTTTGAAAATAACTCCATTTTAGTCTTTTAAAAATAGAAATCATAAGATCATCACCCTATCCCGCCCTTTCGGTACCCACATGTTTAGTCACCCTTAATTCACTCACTAAAATAACCGGTTACAATTATCCACTTGATATCCACTTTAGAATTTTGAAAATGGGGTTAGGCCATCACTTTTTGGATGAATAATGCATGATACAAGTTTTGAGAAAAATGTCTGAAAATATGGAAGTTTGGAAGGGATTCGAAATAGAAATTTTGAATTAATAGAGAATTTTGAAAAGAGAACTTGGGTTGAAATAAGGGTTATGATCGCACCATTTTAGGTTGTCTACGTATTTCATTTGGCGAGAATCAGGTCATTCATAGTTCGGGTAATGGCTTTATAGAAAAGAGGCGCATTGAGGCCATTGGAAAGTTTGAAGACGCTTTGAGGTCTTTGGAAAGGTTTGTGGACACTTTGAGGTCTTTGGAAAAAGAGAACTTGAGAGTTTAGAAAATGCCTTTGAAATAGGACTCGGGATTTTTGGAAGTGTTTTTAAAATTGGATTTGAAGACGATTTTGAATATTTGTGAAATTAACTGAAGGGAGTTTTGAAGTGTTTTTAAAACGACTTAACGGAGCTTTGGAAAAGTTTTATAATAACTAAAGAGAGTATTGAAATTGTTTTGAAGTCTTATTTTGAAAACTTTGAAGGTAGGGTTTGGATTGAAAGTGCTTTAATAAACTTGTCTTCGAAAAGCTTTTGAAAGTAGTTTTGAACACCTTATGGAAGACATGTTTAATGTTTCATTTACCTTTGAGAGGTTAGACATTGAAGAACTAAACTCCTTTAGGGTAATGAGCTTGAAAACAAATTTTGAAAAAGAGGCTAGAGACTTCCCATTGGTTTTTGAAACTTTTAGGTTGTAGAACTCTTCTTGAATGTCTCACTTACACTTGGACCAATTCTAACTATTGAAGGATTAGGGTTGCTTTAAGAATGTGATGTTTGAAGATTATTTTTGAAGAGACCTTTTGAAAACACTTAGAACCCTAATATGGACAACCTTAGAGGTTGTACTTAATGTATCGCTTTCCCTTGGAATCCCTAACCATAAAGGGGAAGGGACACATTAGGGTTGTGAATTTTTAAAAACATTTTGAAAATAGTTTTTGAAAAATGTTAAGTGTCTAGCCATTTTAGTTGAGATAAGTTTAAGAGAACTTCTTAGAGGCATTTTCAAAGATAGAGTGTGGGAATATTTGAAAAGGTTTTTGAGTTGATTTTTGAAATCTCAAGAGAGTAGGAGGTTTTTTTTCGAAAATATGTCATGGAGATGGTAGTTGAAGGATTATTTAAAAAAGGGGGTCTTTGAATTGTAACCTTGAAGCCTACCAACCTAGGTGTAGTTGACTTAGGGTTAAGTGACTTAAGGTTAAACTAACTTGGGTTAGGTTAGACTAGGGTTGGGTTAACCTAGGGTTGACTAACTTAGGTTAGGTTAACTTAGGGTTAAGGTGACTTAGGGTTAACTCACTTGGGTTAGGCTAACCTAGGGTTGAGGTGACCTAGGGTTAACTAAGGTTAGGTTAACCTAGGGTTTAGTTGATCTAGGGTTAACTAATTTATGTTAACCTAGGGTTGAGGTGACCTAGGGTTTAATTGACCTAGGGTTAACTAACTTGGGTTAGGTTAACCTAGGGTTGAGGTGACCTAGGGTTAACTAAGGTTAGGTTAACCTAGGGTTTGGTTGACCTAGAGTCAAGTTAACCTAGGGTTAGAAGGTGGTTTCGAAAGGTGATTTGGAGCTAAGGTTTTGGAAAGGTGGTTTTAAACTAGGGTTTTTGAAAAGGTGGTTTTATGCTTGAAATTTGAAAGTGGGTTTTGAAAATCATTTTATGAAAACCACTCAAGTGAGTGTTGGGATCTTATGGTTGATATTTGAAAACCACTCAAGAAAGGGTTACCTTGGAGCCATTTCACCCACAAATTAAGAGAGCAAAACTTGTAAAAATCAACATTGAATAGATATTTTTGAAGACTTGAAAATATAAAGAGAGTGATCATTTGAAAATTGGTTTTGGAAAGATGGTTTTGAAAAATCACTTTTAAGAGGTTGAAGACTACTCTAAAGAATAAGGGTTTATATGGTTGATTTGAAGGAAATCACTCCAAAGAAGACTCCATGGGACCATTCCAATCACAATATTCAAGAGAGTAAAACTTCTAAAAATCAAGGTAAAAATAATGTTTTAGGGAAATCGCTTTTATGCAAATTAAAGAGAATGGAATTGTAGAACCCCTCTTGAATAGGGTTGTTTTGAAAACCATTTTAAAGTGAATTGAACCAACACTAATGAACTAGGGTTCATATGGTCAATATAATGGGAAACCACTCAAGAGAGGGTTCTAAGGGACTATTTCAACCACAAAGTTCAGGAGAGTAAAATCCTTAAAAATCAACATAGAAGAAGAGGGTTTGAAAGCCATTTTAGTGTAACTTTGAAGAGCCATGAAATGTAGGGTTGCAAAATGAAGTCAAGGGCCTTAAGGAGGGTTCTCTAAGGTGTAGAAATTGAGGGTTTGACCTAGGCTTCAAGGAACCAACTCTAAAACCATTTTTAGGGAATCTTTTGAATATGGAGATATAGAAAAGAGGTAGTGAGGGTTTTGGAAAAAAGATTGTGAACATGAAAACAAAGCCAAGCATTCAAAACATGAACAAGATAACTATATGCAAAGGAGTCATGAAATCATACAAGACTAGAGGCTTCACCACATAGCAAGGTGCTCTAAGGTCATACCATCTTAAAGTAGGTTTGTAAGAAGTTCCCTACACGGTGACTCTCACAAACTTTCCTCTAAGCATGAACTAAGAGCTTCCTTGTTTCAAGCATGTATGAAGGGGGGGGGGGGGGTAGAAGATGAAGATTAAAATAAAGAATAGCTTAAGTAGGCTGGGAGGGAGAAGAGAGGAGTGGGGATTGCAAAAATGTAAAGAGAAGTTTACCTTTTGCCTTTAAACACTTTCAAACCTCCATGGATGCTTTAACTTGAGCTTGAATAGCCTTGAATAGGCTTAAAAGGGCTGGAATGAGGTCTTCTATGGCATTGAAGGCTATATAGGTGTAGTGTATAGACAAGAGGGAGGTGGAATCTAGCCTAAGTGTTTGAAGTGTGAAGTGTATATAGGAATTCGAGATTCTGGAGCAGTTTTTGCAGACCTTCGCTATCAATTTCGATTCTAGAATACGCAAAGGGGAAGGTCTGTATTTATAGGCAAAGCTAGAGGGGCTTGGCGCATATAATACATGCGCTTGGGTAAATTTTTCCCTAGTGCATGTGCTACATGTGCCAGTACTGTTCCTCTCATTGAATGCCACGTGGCACACATTGTATTGGTTAAATCTTAAGGGCTAAGCAAAGTTTGATCGATCTAATTAAAATCTGGGTGCATGTAGCATACACTCCGCCACTGGGAATGTTCGTTTAAACTTTGCCTTGATAATTGTGCAATCTAAGACAGATTTGAAAAAATCAGTTACATTCACGGTGTTCTCCTAGTATTTCTCATGAATTTTGAATTTTTGAGAAGCTTGAAAGGTGTTCAGAAGAGTGAAATATTATCTCGGGAAGTGTGCACGAAAACACACTTTTGTAGAGCGTCTGCGAGACGCTCCACGAGTGTTCAAAAGTAGCCGTTTGTGGGCCATGTGATCGGGATTTTCAGGAAGCGATCTCTCCAATCGGACCATACCAATGGAAAGTGTTCTGGAAATACTTTTGAAAATTTTCTAATTTATGCATTTCTCAAGTTGTTTAACGGTGTGTTATAATAAAAGAATTGGAGAAAAAGTCAACCTTGGCGGAGCGTTTGGAAGACACTCTAAGAGTTACTGAAAGTGGCAGTTTTCGAGCCATGCGATCGGGGGCTTTGGGAAGCGATCGATCCGATCGAGCCGTGTCGATGGAAGGACCTATCGATGAGCTTTCAGGAATTTCTTGGTTTACACATTTCTCAAGTCGTTTGACGGTGCATTATAGGGAATCAAGAGAAAAGGCGACCCTGGCGGAGCATCTACGAGACGCTCTAGGGGGACTTTCGTTGAGTCGAGAGTGTTTAGAGTCGTGGGGCTCACCTTGGGTTAAACAGGGGTGTATGATGAGACCCGTCGTTTAATACCTAGGACCGGCGTAGTCTCGGGACACGTTTGGGCTGCTAGGGTAAAACTTTCATTTTGATTGGAATTAGTTGAAAAAGGTTAGAATGGGTTATAGTGGCATGTAAAGCGTGCTAGACTATCCGAGAATGGTCCTAGAAGAGTTTTTCAGTATTTGGTGGGATTTGTATTGTGCTGGGGCGTCCAAGGGCAAAGTGGTCATTTTGGCTAGAGTTGACCGAAATGAGACCGAAATTGAACAAGATGGCGTATTGAGCATGCCAAACCGTCTAAGGACATTTTGGAAGGGTGGACTTACCGTCTTGAGGGATTTTGAACCTTCTCAAGACGTGCCTGATTGGATAGGGGTTTGAAAGTTAATTTGGGCTTGAATGTGCTTACAAAGTTTTAGAAAGGGAGTTTGGTCAGGCCAGAGATTGTCGAGTGGGCAAAAATGAGGTGCTTACATGGAGCCTTCTATATAAACCCTTTTATCAATTTGAGCTATTGGAGGCGGTTGGGGCTTCATTTAATGCGAGATCAGACCAATATAACGTTTAAAAATATAACCGTTAGACCCAGGTGTCGACACATATACTCCATGTGTCGACACATCATGCTGTTATTTGGTCACTGGCTTGCATGTGTCGACACCTTAAGACTATGTGTTAACACATCGTGCTTGTCCTTGGTCACTGCCTTCTATGTATTGACCTTTCAAGACCATGTGTCGACATCTACAATTACTTTCCTTAAGTCTTGCCCTCTATCTTCATGTGTCAACATATTAAACCCATGTGCTGACACTTGTAGTGCATTTTTGAAGTCTTGCCTTCTGGTTTCATGTGTCGACTCATTGAACTCAGATATTGTCTTTTATACTTTTCTTGGCCAATTTTTTTTTCCAGATAATTCAAGTTCTTCAAGGGGTGTTCACTTTGGGGTATCAAGAAGCTCTTAAATGATCTTCAGTTAAGTGTAGTTACTTGAAGGAGCTCCAATTTAATTTTGGATAGAATTTTTCCTTGTTGATCAAACTTAAACAACCTTTGATGCCTTCAAGACCATCTTCTTGAATCTTCAATGTATCTTCCAAAAGCTTGATGATTTCTTCTTTAAGGGCCTTCAATATCTTCGAAATCAATTCATTGGATTGATATTTGAATATATGTCATTCTTCTCCATTTCTCATCCTCAGCTTGTTATGCATAAGCTTTCTTGGTATGTCATAATCTTTGATATACAAAAACTATTAAATCTTTGATTTATTTTCTATTTTTTTGCACACTAAATAAAGATATTAGAAAACTAACATAAGGTTTGGTTATCATCAAAATTAAGGTACGGAGTCAACAATCTCTCTCTTTTTGATGATGATAAAACCTTTGCAAAGTAAGTATGAGACAAAATGAAATAAGCAAAGAGCAGGATTTCATGCCAGAAAAATGCTCCCCCTTTCTTTTATAATTCAAAAATTCTTCAAAGCAATATTATTAAAGCAATCATAGGAGAAGTTATAGATTCTCCCCACGTACTATATGCAAATTTTCTTCCCATTAACCATATTCAAATTTTCTTTCCATTAAACAAGTCATACATTCAAAAACAAGACATTTGGTAAGCAGTTAAAGCAAGAGTTATTAGGCAAGCATACACTTAAACAAAAGTCATACACTTAAATTAGGCACTTGGTAAGCATACACTTAAACAAAAGTCATACACTTAAATCAGACATTTGGTAAGCATTATCCTAAAACCATTACCATTACTATTCTTCTTTTCCTTTTTGTCAATTCATTAAAAAAAGAAATAAAAGACAGAATTTAGACAGGTATAATAGCAAAAGTTTTAAAACAAGATAATAACTATAAATAAGGCAGCAATCCACACATTCATCAAAGCATTAATATCAAAGTCATATTTCATTAACAAAAATACTACAAAGGTTCAGACAATTAACATTCACAAAATATTACATAAATATTGTCTTTGAGGATAACACACCATTCTTTGAATATGCAGAAATGAAAATGCAAGAGAGAAAAAGCAAGAGGGAAGACAAAAGTGGGTGAGCTTAGTTGGGAGAGGGAGGTGGAGATGGGGTTATAGTACAAGAGGGTTTTCTATGGTGTTTGAGAATTTCTTTCTAGGTCTATCTCTCAGCCCATATTTGTGACCAGAAGAAGGAATAAGAGCATCATATTCAGTTGCAGAAGAGTCATATTCTTGGCTTTGTTCCTCTGCCCCAGTATCCTTTTTAGCATTTTCTTCCTCTTCACCATCTTTACCTTTGTCTTCTTCATTTCCACCTTCTCCTTTATCTTTTTCATTTTCTTCTTCACCTTCTCTTTTATCCTCTTCACCCTCATTTGCTTCTTTTTCAAGGTTGTCTTCTTCTAAGTGTTCTTTCTCCCCTTCCTCTTCTTCTTCTTTTTTAACATTTTCCATTTTTCCTTTTCTTTTTCTCAGAAAATTCACTTCCTTCTTCAATTCTCTTACTTTTTTTTTTCAATAAACATCATTTTTGTGGCAATAATGTCTGCCTTCTTGTTCAATTTTTCTAAGGATTCCATCACTTGTGCCATGAACCCACCGATGCCACCTTCACTTTCCTCAAAATCTTGAACAAGGTTTCTTTTGGTACTCCTTCCTTTAGAACTACTCCCTATTGTGGTCTTTTCTTTGGAATTCTCACTCTGATGTATTTTCTTGGTGAGTATAGGAGTCCACTTGATACCTTTTAGAATATACCTCTTCCTTTTGAGAGTATTTTCATTGTATTAATCACTAATAGACTTTGGGGTTCTCTTCTTCTCATTCTTTAAATCTATGTTGAAATGTTTAAAGATTTGGGTCAGAAAGATGCCATATGGTAGGCTAATTTTGGCTATGGTGGCTTTAAATATATGATCCAATATGAACGAGGGCAAGTTTATTTTAAAGTCAGTTAAGTAAGCCCACAAGAAGACCAATTCTTTGCCAGAAATCTATTCATATTTTCTAGCCTTGGGAATAAATATAGTGCAAGCAAAGTGATGCACCAATCTAAGTTCAAGAGGCAAGTCATTGGCTAGGGGCTATATACATTCATCCATCTCCTTTTCATAAAGGACTTTTAATTGTTCTTTTATAGGCACATCATCTCTATACACTTCTCCTCTAAGTCCAATGCCAAGAATTTCTCTAATAACAGTTCTACTTAAAATAAAAGTGACACCCTTTACATAAATTATAATAGATACATTTTCATATTCTTTTCAACATTAGCATAAAAATAGGCAACAAGGTCAGGGTACATATCATCTCTTAGGGTTGTCATGGGTTTCCATCCCAAATTCCCCAGCTTTGTGTCCAACTCAAATCTATATATGTTAAAGAATGTGTAATCCACCCATCTACCGTGGAAAACCTTTTTAAAAGAGAAAATAGTATTTTACCTCTCTTGGGCTTTGCTTCACTAAATTATAACTCATTCTTTTATAAGGCTGTGGAGGACCGAGAATCTCCCTTCTTGTTTTTCTTCTTCTCCTCCTTATCCTTGCTCGATTACCTATTGTATTTCCTTTTGTGGCCCTTTTAAGGTTGAGGGGTCGACACATTTAGAGCTTTCTTACCCTTCTTTGATCTGTCATATTTGGGTGCCATGGAAGGATTAATGAAGGTTGAGAGAGGTTAGGAATGGATCGGTTAGGGTTTATATGATGTTTGGATGAGAAATTTGAGGGGCAATTGGTGTTGGTTGGTTTTGGTTCGAAAAAGATATATATATATATATATATATATAAAGAGAGAATAATTTCAAATGGTTGTAAAGTTGGGGTGTTTTAAAATATATGAGCCCGACACAAGTGTTGACACATGAACCTTAGGTGTCGACACTTGGGTTTCAAAAGTTCATCTTGAACTCTCTGTTCTGATGTGTCGACACCTGAGGGATGAGGTATCGACACCTTAAGACAGAGTGTGTTAGATTGAACATTTATGAACCCAGAGGTCGACACATAGAGTTTAGGTGTCGACTTCTTCTCTTGAAGAGAAAAAAAATGTTCCAATATGAGCATGCAATGAATCATAAGAATAAGAAATTTATTTCATACAATCAATCAAAACATTTTATTATATTTAAAACACAAATGATATGAATTTCACTTAATTTTAGAAAAAATCAAGATATAGGATCTCTCATTCTCAATTCTCTCCTTATCATGCAAAATCTATCTTCAGTTAATGATTTTGTGAAAATGTCAGCTAATTGCATATTTGTGCTTACAAAAACAAATTCAATATCACATTTTTGCACATGATCTCATATGAAATGATATCTAATCTCAATGTGTTTTATGCAAGAGTGTTGAATAGGATTCTTAGTCAAGTTTATAGCACTAGTATTATCACATCTAATGGGTATATATTCAAATGTCATGCCATAATCTTCTAATTGATGTTTAATCCACAACATTTGAGCACAACAACTTTCAACTGCTATATATTCAGCCTCAGTTGTGGAGAAAGCAACCGAGTTTTGTTTCTTGCTAAACCAAGATACAAGCATGCTGCCTAGGAGTTGGTAAGAGTCACTTGTGCTCTTCCTATCAACTCTACTCCTTGCATAGTCAGCATTAGTGTAACCAATTAAATTGAAAGATGTGTCATTTGGATACCATAATTCAAGGTTAAGTGTATGCTTGAGATATCTACAAATCCTCTTCACAACAATTACATGAGATTCTTGAACAAAGACAAACATTAAACATAATATCAGACCTACTAGCCATTAACTATAATAATGAGCCTATCATGCTTATATAAAGTTTTGTATTTATAGATTTACCTTTCTCATCACTATTCAATTTTGTTGAAGTACTCATTGGAGTACTTATAGGC
The DNA here is from genome assembly GCA_033060915.1 of Euryodendron excelsum. Classification (NCBI taxonomy): domain Eukaryota; kingdom Viridiplantae; phylum Streptophyta; class Magnoliopsida; order Ericales; family Pentaphylacaceae; genus Euryodendron; species Euryodendron excelsum. The sequence continues at coordinate 7,872,569 of CM065393.1, read as the reverse complement.
TTTGCATCTTCCATGCCAAATTTTTTGATTAAATCCTTGATATATTTGGCTTGGTTGATAAAAATACCTTCCTTTGATTACTTGATTTGAAGACCGAGAAAGTAATTGAGTTCTCCCATCATACTCATTTCAAATTCTTCTTGCATACACTTGGCAAATTTCTTACAAAGCAATTTATTAGTAACACCAAATATAATGTCATCTACATATATTTGTACTAAAAGCATATCATTATTTCTAATCTTAATAAAAAGAGTAGTGTCAATCTTTCCTCTTGAGAAACTATTTTTAATAAAAAAATTTGCTCAATATTTCATACCAAGCCCTTAGGGCTTGCTTCAAACAACCCCAAGGGTTGTCCCAGATGGCTAAATGGAACTACTCCCCACTTGAAGGTCATGGGATTGATTCTTGGGGCCACCCGTCGAAGGCGTAAGCCTTATGTCTTAAACGGACCACGTGGTTAGCTGGGTATTGCGTGGGCCCGGGGTGGTTTACCGGTCGACTACACCGGAGGTTGACCTTGGCGATAAACCGGGTAGGTTCCCCCCGTCAGCAAAAAAAAAAAAAAAAAAAAAAAGCTTGCTTCAAACCATATAAAGCCTTTGATAATTTGAAAATATGATTAGAAAACTTTGGATCTTCAAAGCCAAGAGGTTGCTCAACATATACTTCTGCAGTGATAAAATCATTTAGAAATACACTTTTGACATCCATTTGATAAAGTTTGAAGTTCTTAAGACATGAAAATGCAAGCAACATTGTAATAGCTTTCAATTTAGCTATCGGAGCATAAGTTTCATCAAAGTCAATGCCTTCCTCTTGGCTATATTCTTAAGTAACAAGTCTTGCCTTGTTCCTCACAATAATTCCAGATTCATCCATTTTGTTTCTAAAGACCCTTTTGGTTCCAATAACAGGATGATTATTAGGTTTAGGAACAATGTGCCGTACCATATTCTTTTCAAATTGGTTCAATTCCTCTTGCATAGCATTTATCCAAAACTCATCATTTTCAGTATCTTGAAAGCATTTTGGTTCTAGTTGAGATAAAAATGCAAAATGATTACATTTATTTCTAAGCGAGGATCTAGTTCTTTCCCCTTGTGAAGGATCACCTAAGATTTGCTCAGTTGGATGGTTATACACAAATTTTCACTCCTTAGTTAGACCTTCATTGACATCTTGTTGGCTTGATGAGGCTTCTTGCACTTCTTTATTATTTTGTGAGTCTTTATTTGAGTTTAGATTGATGTTCACCTTGTTTAAATTTTGCTTCATTTCATTTATGTCATCACTCACAACATTTCTAGATAGAGAGTTATGTTCATCAAAAGTGACATGGACTGATTCTTCAACCACTAGAGTCCTATTATTATAGACTTTATATGCCTTACTATGAGCTTTTCTTTGGAAAGGGCCTGATTTAAAGAGTACTGGAGCTAAGGTTAATTGGGAAGAGGTTACTAAACCAATTGATGAAGGTGGTCTAGGCATAAAGAAATTGGTGGATTGGAACCAAGCAAATATCACTAGATACATCTGGTTGTTGTGCCAATCATCTACAACCTCTTGTTGGGTGAAGTGGGCCAGAGCTAACCTTCTAGGTAGAAGTCAATTCTGGGTGGCTAAGGTTCCTTGGGATTGCTCTTGGACTTGGAGGAAAAATTTTGCAGCTAAGAGATATTATTAGGCCTTTGATCAAGTACAAAATTGGGGAAGGCTCATAGGTTTCCCTTTGGTATGATAATTGGCTGCCAATGGGGCCTATACATCAAAGAATGGGGGATAGGGTGATCTATGATTCTGGGCTAGGTAAATAAGCAAAAGTTAGCACTATTATTAGAGACAACCAATGGCATTGGCCTATGGCAAATTCCATAGAGTTGATGGAGCTCAAGAGGTGTATGTCATGTATTCCACTTCCTAATAGTTCTTGTACTGATCAAGCCATGTGGATTTCGGAAAAAAATCACCAATTTTCAGTTAGATCAGCTTGGCAAAGTATTAGAAGTCATAGTCCTCAAGTGGAGTGGGCTGAAGTTGCTTGGTTTAAGAAGGCTATTCCTAGATATAGCTTCATCCTTTGGCTTGCTATTCGAGAAAGATTAGCTTCCCAAGACAAACTTGTTGCCTATGGTATGTTAAATGACATGTGTTGTGTGTTTTGTAGAGATAAAATTGAAGACCACAACCATCTCTTCTTCCAGTGTTCAATCACCAACAGATTATGGGTGCAGCTGCTAGCAAAATGCAAGGCCCAATGCTTGAGTAATGAGTGGCAAGGGATTGTCTCTTGGGCTTGTACCTTGAAGGGGAAGGCTTTGAAGAATATTCTTTGCAAGTTAATGCTCTCCACCACTGTTTATTTCCTTTGGAGAGAAAGGAATGAGAGATTAATGGCTAACAAGTGTAGGGACATGAAGGCAGTGCTCAATGATATAGTCTTTCAAGTTCGTAGTAGGATGGCTAGCTTGAGAGGCATTCATGGAACGGTACCAAATAGGGACCTCCAGCAAATATGGCGGATTCCCAATGATATCTTCAAGAATTAAGGGCAACGATTCTTTGCTATTTGTTTAGTTCTTATAGTTGTTGAGCTAAGTTAGCTTCTTTGTGTACTTTTTTTAGCTAGTGCTAGTTGGGTTCTTTAGTTTGTTTGGATGGTTTTCTTTCTTGATTTTCCTTTGGCCTGGGGTATGCCCCTTGTATTTGTACTTGATCTTTCGATCTTTTTTTTTTGTCTGTAGATATTCTTTCTTGCTTAGCAAAAAAAAAGAGTATCCAAGAAATATGTCCTCATCAGATTTTGCAACGAATTTTCCGAGGTTGCCTTTGTTATTATTTAACACAAAGCATTTACACCCAAAGGCTCTAAAGTATGAAACATTTGATTTCTTTTCTCTTCAAAGCTTATATGGGATTTTGTTTAAAAGCTTTTATAGGTGGGATTTTTTGGGAAGGCCTGGCCGATCACTCAAGCCGATGTTGATGAATCCAAACTCACTGCAAGAAAGAGAAGTTAGAATGGGTCGACCCTTGTTGGGCCGATCACACTCTGATGATTAAATTAGCAAGTTTAATCAATAGTTGAATAGATAAAAGTTGTGTATACTTGGAGTTAATTGTCCATACCTAGCTCTTGAGGTCTTTGGTATTTATAGTGTGATCGATGGAGTATTTTGCTCCTGGCCTACCAACAGGTCATCATGGCCTGTTGGGTAGGTTTCATCATTTTCCGCTGACTGACCACATGCAGGGCCTGCCTTAGCGTCGTGGGAGAATCCAGCTGATCGGACGTGCAAGTCGATGTCACGTGGCGAGCTAGTGGTGCATTTAATGCAGGTCAACTCCAAACTCAATGCTTTGAGACCGTTAACGGTTTAGGCTCACTTTTCACGGTTTGGGCCAAGGTCGGCATCAGGTCGGCACTTTGGGCTAGACCGTCCTTAGGTGCTTGATTTGGGCTGCCTAGCAACCTAGCTTCAAGTTATGTCAATTGGGCCTAACCAGATGGATTGGGCCATGTGCGTTTACCCCACAGCTTTCTAAACAAAATTTTGTTTAAAACATAGCAGGCTGTATTAACAGCCTTAACCCAAAAATACGTTGGCAATCCATTTTACAAAGCATGATTCTTCCCATTTCTTCCAAAGTTCTATTTTTCCTCTCAACAACCTCATTTTGTTGAAGTGTTCTAGGAGCTGAAAAGTTGTAATCAAAACATTTTTCATCACAAAATATTTTAAAAGGTTTGCAATCAAATTCTCCACCATGGTCAGTCCTTATAGAAGTTATTGTAAAACCTTTCTCATTTTGAACCTTTTTGCAAAACTTTATAAAGAACATAATTGTTTCATCCTTGTGAGTCAAGAAGAATGTCCACGTAAATCTAGAGTAGTCATCAACAATAACAAGTGCATATTTTTTTCCACCAAAACTTAAAGTACTAGTTGGTTCAAATAAGTCCATATGCAATAGTTGTAATGGCCTAGAAATGTCAGCATATTTACAGATTTAAAAAGATACGAGTTTGTTTTCCCATATGACAAGCATCACAAACTCTATCTTTGTCAAATTTGATTTTAGAAAGACCTTTAACCAAATCATTTTTAGAAATCTTTGAAAGTATGCTCATGCTAATGTGACCAAGTCTTTTATGCCACAACCAACTTTCATCACCATTCATAGCAACAAGACACTCAACTTTGCAAAGAGATAAGCCATTTAGATCAAAGATATATATCTTGCCTTGCCTATGCCCAGTGAGAATTGTCTTGTTACTATTGATATCAACTACATCACATTTTGAAGATTCAAATACAACCTTACATCCTTTGTCACATAATTGACTTATGCTCAAAAGATTGTGTTTTAATAATCCTTTAATAAGTAAAACATTCTCAATAGAAGTAGAAGAATTCTTACCAATACTACCTATACTAATGATTTTTCCTTTGCTATTGTCTCCAAAGGTGACAAATCATCCATCCTTTGGTGAGAGAGAAGTGAATTGAGCTTCATCTTCCTTCATGTGTCTTAAGCATCCACTATCTGAGTACCAATGGTCGTTCTTAGATTTAGCTTGAAGACATATCTACAAAATAGTTCACTTGACCTTAGGTACCCAAACCATCTTGGGTCCTTGTGGGTTAGTTTTCAATGGCTTTCTTGGGACCCATGCATTGTTAGCGGTATATGATCTTTGCATGGCATAGCATCTAGTAGTAATGTGTCCTACCTTTTGGCAATAAAAATATGAAATCTGTGATTTTTCTATAGAGGGGATAAATCTGGTTTTTGAAAACTTTCTCCTTTTGAAGGGATTAAAACCAAGTCCAGCTTTATCGAGAGAGCATTTTTTTTTTTCAAGAATAGCATCCAATTTTTCTTTTCTATTTACACATTGAAAAAGAGATATTTTTAAGTGTTTAACTTTTTCTCTCAAAACGCGATTTTCTTTAACCTTTTCTTTTGAAATAATGGAATCCTTTGAAATAGAACTTTTCTTAACTTCTTCTTTCAAAACACAAATTTCATTTTTCAATTCTCTATTTTCCTTTTGTAAATCCTCATTCTCTTCAGTTAGTGTAAAGACCATCTTTTTGAGAAGATTATTTTTTATTCCTATTGTTTTGAATTTAGCAATCAAATAATCAAATGCATCTTGTAGTTCATTAAATGTAAATTGAGAAAGATTAGGAGATGATACCTCACTTTCTTCTTCATGAGCCATGAGACATAAATTAGCCACTTCCTAAGGTTCAATTTTCGCTTCGAAGGCAGATTCCTCATCATCACTCTAAGTGATAGTAGCCGTTACCTTCTTTCTCTGTCTTTCCTTCCTTTCTTTTTGAGCATGGGGCAGTAAGCTCCTATATGGCCTAACTTCTTGCATTCAAAGCATATTATAGTTGACTCTTTGCTAGAATCTCCTTTAGTTTTTTGCTTCTTTTCACTTCTCCATTTCCTCTTCAAAAACCTTTTGAACTTTCCTGTGATAAAAGCAATGTCTTCATCATCTTCATCACTTGCTAATTCATCTTTTTGAGTGGTGGACTTGAATGCCACTGATTTCTTTTTCTTATCTTCATCTTATTGGGCATGTTGCCTTTGAATGAGCTCATATGTCACGAGAGAGCCTAAGAGTTCTTCAAGAGGCAAGGTATTAAGGTCCTTAGCTTCTTAAATGGCAGTGACCTTGGCTTTCCAAGTTTTTGGCAATGATTTTAGAATCTTTCTAACATGTTCACTATTAGGATAAATTTTTCCAAAAGACTTTAACTCATTAACAATGTCAGTTAATCTTGTAAATATATTGATAATACATTCATCAGATTTCATCCTAAACAATTCATAGTTATGCACCAAAATATTGATTTTGGACTCCTTGATTTGAGTGGTACCTTCATGAGTTATCTCAAGTCTATCACATATTTCCTTAGCTGATTCACAAGTAGAAATGCGATTGAATTCATTAGGATCAAGAGCATAAATTCATGGCTTTAGCATTTTTTTCATCCCATTCAGATTCGGGTTTAGGAACTTCAACCCTTTCAACCTTCTTTGTAAGAGTTTTGGGACCATTTACAATAATTATCCACAACTCATAATCAACAAATTGTATATATATTGTCATTCTATTTTTTTCAATAATTGTAATTAGTGCTATTAAACATAGGAGGTTTATTAGTGGATTGACCATCACCTAGAGAGCTTCCAAAATTGGTTGCCATGGATCAATTCCTAAGATGTTAAGCCAAATAAAGGAATACAAATTCTGATACCAATTGTTGGCCCAAAAGGTAACCCAAGAGGGGGGTGAATTGGGTTTTTCAAAACTAATTGCAATTAAGACTAATTAAAATTAATCTAAGCAATGTAACAGTAATTCAAGGTTTATGCAATGCAATATAATCAAGCAAGAAATGAAAGTAAAGCACAAAATGAGACACCAAGAATTATCGAGGTTCAACCACAACTTGTGGCCTACGTCCTCGTCCTAAGATACCCTTGAAGTTTTCTTCCACTATGCAATATCCAATTACAAGATGGAGGCTAGTTGAAGTGCTTAGGTCACTCTCTTTGAAGCTTACACCCAAGCTTCAATGTCTCAAGAATTTTGTCCAAGATTTTTCAAACTTACACAAATGTTTTCCTTAAACTAGAGAACAATCAAACTTTAACTCACAAGTATATAGGAAATATACAATTGAAGTACACACTCTCTATGGAGAGTAAATGAGAATTGAATAACTCACTAAATGCCAACCCTTGAGGACAAAGGGGATATTCTGATGTGTAAGGAATGTTCAGCTCAAGATCATCAAATGTTAGAAGAATATTTTATCTCTTATCAATAAATGTGTTTGGAGTTTTCTATATAAACCATTTTATCAATTTAAGCCGTTATAGGTGGTTGTGGCTTCACTTAATACGAGATCAGACCAATATAACATTTACAAATATAGCTGTTAAACCCAGGTGTCGACATCTATACTCCATGTGTCAACATATCATGCTGTTATTTGGTCACTAGCTTGCATGTGTCGACACCTCAAGACCATGTGTCGACGCATCGTGCTTGTCCTTAATCACTGCTTTTTATGTGTCGACCCTTCAAGACCATGTGTCGACATCTACAGTTATATTCCTTAAGTCTTGCCCTCTATCTTCATGTGTCGACATCTTAAATCCATGTGTCGGCACCTGCAGTGCATTCTTGAAGTCTTGCCTTCTGGTTTTATGTGTCGACTCCTTGAACTCAGATATTGTCTTCTATGTTTTTTTTAGCCAATTTTTTTTTCAGATAATTCAAGTTCTTCAAGGGCTGTTCACTTTGGGGTATCAAGAAGCTCTTAAATGATCTTCAATCAAGTATAGTTACTTGAAGGAGCTCTAATTCAATTTTGGATAGAATGTTTCCTTGTTGATCAAACTTAAACAACTTTTGATGCCTTCAAGACCATCTTCTTGAATATCCAATGTATCTTCCAAAAGCTTGATGGTTTCTTCTTTAAGCGCTTTCAATCTCTTCGAAATCAATTCATTGGATAGATATTTGAATATATGTCATTCTTCTCTATTTCTCATCCTTAGCTTGTTGTGCATAAGCTTTCTTGTTATGTCATAATCTTTGATATACAAAAAGCTATTAAATCTTTGATTTATTTTCCATTTTTCTACACGCTAAATAAAGACATTAAAAAACTAACATAAGGTTTGGTTATCATCAAAATCAAGGTACTAAGTCAACAAGTTTAACCTTTTCTTCCTCTCCCTCTCAGCTTTATCTTCTTTCCCTCTCTCTATTGGCAGTAGTTCGGTAGCCCCCACCTATTCTTAAGCTCTTGTTTTGTTTAGAGCATTTGTGTGAGAAACGATGGCCGAATGGCCTTAGAATTTATAGGCTAGAATTACTTGGAGAACAAGCCAATGGTCTCTCAGGTTATTTACTAATTCTTTTGAGCTTCCTTGTAGTCTTTAGTAATCACACTACAACCCCTCCTAATAATTGTCCTTCACACTTCTTTCAATTATGCCCTCTCGTTAATTTTCAAAAACTTTTTTATGCTAACTTGTCTTTCTCAACTTATTCCTAGTTCATGCTAAGTTAATTTTCATCTGTTTAAAATTTATAAGATACTTATCTTCCCGTAATTTAATTTCTAACCCAAGATATAATAAAAAAATTCAGAATGTTACAACTTAACTAGGTATTGTTATAATGTATAGTATAAATAAGGATAACCATTTATGTAAGTTACAACTATTTGATGCAATAAACCTTACGCTGGTGGCATAGCTAATTTTATCTTGGCAATAGATATAAATATTTATTTGAGTGGCTAGCAACCTAGACACAACTAGTGGACAAAAAACAACAATAGGCAATGCCGCAATCCCGTTTTTGAACACCCCAGGTTGGTCTAGTGGCGCGTGTGGGTTTCCTTCAGGCCCTAGATTCGACTCTCCTCCAGGGTGATTTTCAGGGATGATGCTACAAAGTTCATTACACTGAGAGCGCAAGTCTTTTCACGTTATAGTTAGGGGTGGGTCCAAAGGAGAGGCCTTGGTTAGGTTCTCTCATGTTTTAAAAAAAAACATAAAAAAAAAAAAGAAACAATCCCGTTTTGGGTTTTTTTTTTTTGATATTTTATTAATCATTATGATCTATAGAGATTGTTAAATTCAGAATTTATAGTCTGCATTCACTAACTGTTTCTGTTAGATGAGCGAATATAACATATTGAAAGAGAAAAACCATTCGGAAAAGTTATAATTAAGAATGTTGTTTATCGTCCCCAACTTTCTCAAAAACCAATCAGTGTTGTGTTTTTTCTGTGCGCCTCACATCAATCACTTAATGGTCCCTGTGTTCCCTTATACGCCTTCCCCAGCCTCCCGATTCAACCGATGGTTTGCGCGTACATGTATATAAGATTAACAAAATAACAATAATTAAAAATGCTAAGGCATTTTGTTTAATAAAATTAAAAATAAAGTACTGAAGTTATATATTATTTAACTTCTAATGTTGTAATATTTGAACAAAATTATTTTAGAACTTATCTTTTCAAGATAAATTTGGTCATTGAGATTAAAATTAAAACCACCATCCACTAAGTGTATTTTGTATTCAATAATAAGTTAAATATCTCTAATTTAAGAATAAAATCATTTATAACTCAAATTTTAAAATTAAATGTATAGCTTGCTTATATTATCACATTCAATTAATTTCAAAGTCATTGAATATGCATGGTTTTAAACACAAGGTCATCAAATAGAACAACATCACACAAACCATAAGCACTAGTCAATCCATATAATAAGGAATAAATTTTGCTATATATCCAAGGGGATTTTAAGCATTTATTGTATAGTAAAGGCCAATTAGAGTCATATAGGTCATTCTGATAAATAAGTGTAAGGGCAAGAAATTGAATGATTTTAGAGAAGTATTCTTAAATGAGTAAACAAAGACGACAGAATTTATGATATATTTAATGAAGTGGTCCAATATAAATTGTTTGGCAAATCCTCCCAAATGACTTGGATTTTAACTAACGCTTCGTTTGAATATCGAATTTTTGATAAAAAAATAAAAGTAAAAAAAAATGTAAAAGAAAAGTGAATCAAAATTCTTTTTATTTTTGTTTATTTTTTTTTTTCACTAAAAATCTAAATTTCAAGCGGAGCCTAAATCATTCACTCGTTATATTTTGAAGATACATTTACTAAACGGTCCAAACAAAATTGCTCAATTAAGTGAAAATTTTAAGTACTAGTGCGCTAAATGTGTGTGTATATCCTGTTCTTTCAAATTAAAAGTATGTAATTATAAGTCCTGTGATTGATTATTATCCTTGATTATAAGTTATTTCCTTCTAAAATTGAAAGAGAATGCATCACTTTATAAATTATATAAGCATTGAAAAGAATGATGAATTTGGCATAGAAAAACAATCGTTCTTATCGTTAAGGTTGATTAAAGTAAGAATAAATTAAGCTCCTAAAAACCAATTATGGGAAAAAATTAAGAAAATTTGCATGGTAAATCATCCATATATAATAAATGTTTCAGTCGAATTTTGCAGTTCCGTTTATCGTGTGTAAATGTGTAAAACAACCACAAACAACCACGTGGGATACTTACGTCACAAATCCCGGCCCCATGTATTAATGGGGATTTCTCTCCTCTTCATGGCGTACCACAATTGCTCTACTCTCTCAAATATTTGCGCTTGCCCGCATCTCAAAGCCACTAACATTTTCTGTTGTTGAACCTAACTTTTAACTACTAAGAAATGGTAGTAATCCGTGTCAAGCCATTACCATTCAAACAAATGTGGAGGGAATAAATGAAATGTAAAGTTTTGTTAAAAGATCTTAATGGCTGCTTTAATATATGAGAATTAATGTATGATGCTTTGCTTTACTATGTAGGTACAAATGTACTAACTAGTAGAAGAATGTGGAGGCTCAAGGTTGGAGAAGGTGGTGGTTCATATGACCCTTACCTATACAGCACAAACAACTTTGTGGGGCGCCAAATATGGGAGTTTGATCCTAACTACGGTACCCCAGAAGAGCGGGCTGAGGTAGAAAAGGCTCGCCAACTCTTCACCCAAAACCAGTCTACTGTGAAGCTTAGCGGAGATGTTCTTCTTGATAGACAATGCATTAACATTGGCTAAAATCATGCTTGATTGATTATGCACGGCTTTAGAATAGGGATCATCAATCATTGATTGTATCCTTAACTGATGTTCTTTCCCTTCATGTATTAGTCACATGCTTTGTATTACACTATGTTACTATAAATATAATACACAGCAAACCCTTTTGGGTGTGCTTATTCATTGAACTACATGGTATCAGAGCTTAGTCCTTGCTGAATTTTGATCCATTATCTTTTCTTCTCCTTATCCTTGTTGCTATGGCCTCCTCTGCCTCTTCCAATTCTTCAACTGTTGCTGCATCATCTTCTTCAAGGATTCTTCCTAACTTCTCATCTTTTCAAAATATCCCTCTTCTCGTCTCTGTCAAGCTTAACCGTTCAAACTACCTTCTTTGGAAAAGCCAACTTGTCCCGATTCTTCGCAGTCAAGATCTTTACAAATATGTTGATGGTTCTTGTCCTGCTCCTCCTAAATATCTTGACTCCTCTTCTGATGAGTTATCCAATCCTCCACTTCTGATGAGTTATCAAATCCTCCACCTTTCAATCCTAATTATATTACTTGGGATCATATTGATCAAATGCTACTCAATTGGCTTAATGCCTCTCTCACTAAGCCTGTTCTCTCAAGTCGTTGGTGTTACGACATCGCGAAAAGTATGGCTTGCTCTGGAGCAAGCATTCTTTGCGTCTACAACTGCTCGTATTCTTAATCTTCGGTTTCAACTCCAAACTATCAAAAAGGGCAACCTCTCTGCTCCAGATTTTCTTCAACGCATCAAAAGCATTGTTGATGCACTAGCTGCATCTCAACAGCCAATATTTGATGCTGATCTTGTTCTTCAAACACTTTCTGGCCTTGGTCTAGCATATAAGTCCTTTTGCACTGCTATCACAGCACATGCTTATCCAGTTTCCTTTCTTGAACTCCAGTCCCTTCTACTCAATCATGAACTTTGTCTTGAACAAAATTCTCTTGCTACTCAAACCATTGTCCATACAATAGCTTTTCTTGCTCATTCTAATCGTGGGCATGGGGGTGGTTGTGGGCACAACCACACAGGAAATCGATCAACCTTTAGAGGTCGTGGATGCTCCAACAGTCACTCTCAATCATCTTCCTCGTCACATAACAGCCCATGCATTCTAGGCTTTGGCCCAGAAAATGACCGACCAACTTGTCAAATCTGCGGAAAGCGTGGCCATGTTGCTTTTCAGTGTTATAGTCGCTTTGATAAGACCTTCCAACCTAATGATTTGCCATCTGCCTTTGCTGCTATAAGTCTCCCTTCATCTGATCAGCAATGGTTTCTAGACACTGGAGCCACCAACCATATGATGGCTGACCTTACTTCTCTTTCAGCTCACCAGACATATGAAGGAACAGACAGTTTGTGTTGGTAATGGGTCTCAACTTCCTATTACTCATACTGGTAGTGTGGCACTACATACTTCTCATTCCTTTTTGCCTCTGCACAATGTTCTTCGAGTTCCTGCTATTACTAAAAATCTCATTTCTGTGGCTTAACTTACAAAGGATCTAGATTGCTTATTTATTTTTTCTTTGAATGGCTTTCTTGTAAAGGATCGCAAGTCGGGGAGAGTACTCTGCGCAGGGCCAAGTGAAAATGGTCTCTATCCAATCTCCACCTTGCAATCAAAGATTTCTACTCCTCAGGCTTTCTTTGGTGCTCGTGCAAGTGGAGACGTGTGGCATATGCGACTTGGACACCCTCACTTAAAGTTACTTTGCTTTTTAGCATCAAATAAAGCTTTAGCTATTAATGTTTCTATTCCAAATAAGAGGTTTTGTCCATATTGTTTAGCTGGTTGAATGTCCAAATTACCATTTTGCTCCTCATCTAGTAAAGTTGATACTGCTTTG
>CM065393.1:7807500-7855000 GCA_033060915.1 Euryodendron excelsum | reverse complement strand
TTTTGGATGATTTCAACTTTGAGTTTCCCACAGCACTAAAAAATAAATAAAAAAAATTTATTTATTTATTTTCGAGAACACAAAAAAAAAAACTATAAACGAAAATGAATATAAAACTAGAACCAAACATTGACTTAACAAAAGACTTTTTTAAGCAGTAAATTTAAACTATTTATTAATAACCTTAGTGGCCCTGATTCTATCTATAGAATGAAGATGGAGGTTGGGGATTCCACATAGAGCGCGACAGCATCATGTTTTGCGCGGTACTTAGCTATATTTGCATGCGTATATTGGGAACGGGGCCATTCAGCGGTCAAAAGAACGCTGTAGAGAGAGGTCGAAATGGATCCATGAGCATGGCGGTGTAGTTACAATACCCTCTTGGGGAAAGATATGGCTTTCGGTATGATATATATATATATATATATGATATAGCTTTATAATATGATATGTAAATCATTTTATCACCAATTTTTTTTATTCATTAAACATAAGTGAATAGGTCCATATGCATTTATTAATGTATATCTAACATACATTGTATCTGGTGAATAAGAAAATTGGTAAAAAAATAGTTTTTATATAGTATTGTTCTTATAATATTACTTTATGACCAAATGTTAAAGTTTTGTTATTTTTTACTAATATATTTGCTCAGTGGCTGTGTGTAGATATTTGGTCTGTTTAATTGGTCAGGCTGTAACCCCTAATATATTTGCTCAGTGGCTCTGGACCCTTTCTCCTTATTTACCTGTGCATCCAGGTAGATTTAGTGGTTTATGCAATTGTTTAATAATACTGAAAAGTTGCTAAAATTCGATGAAATAATGCTTCACGGTAAAATGATCAATTCACATTGAACTTACGAAATAAAATCATCAAAGGTTAAAATTTTAATGCTAATGTTATACAATGAGAAAATTAATATAAAATTTATATACAAAATGATGTATTTACATGAGAGCTTTTTATTTTAAAACAAACATTTACCATGATGACTTTTTTAAGAGCAAAATTCTATATTGAGCTACAACAGTAAGAGGCTTTTTTGTAAAGTAAAATCATCAAAGGTTAAAATTTTAATGCTAATCTAGTGTGCACCAGAGACTTTTAAGTATTCAAATTTTAAATTAGGGGTAAGCAGTAAATAATGTCTATGGGGAAGGCCTGGCCCAATTGGGTGTAACGGTAAGGTTGAGCCAATGTGACTTGAGTATGGACAAGTGAGGCCGATTCAAGATTTTAGTTTCAGTGGGAGGGGAAAACTAATAAATAAATAAAAATTGCCTCCAAGTTGAGGGAAAAATAAAAAAAATGGTATTGACTATACTGTGTCATAAAAGTTCGTATACATATAAATATGCACTAAAATACATATGACCAAATATGAACTAATCTGTACAAAAAAAGGAAACATCGAAAGACAATAGACAAATGACCAAATCCGAGAATGTTACTTTAATAATGTAAACAAAATATTGAATTGGCAAAATTTAATATGTATTATTTTAATATTAGAAAAGAGAATGTTTTGTTGCTAGGTTATATATAATAATGCAGCTAAGCAACACACCTTTTATTGCTACTATTTTAAAATAGAGCTAGGTTATATATAACAAAAAATGGATACAGAAGCTAGAAACAAATTAGAGCTAGGTTATATATAATAATGCATACAGAAGCTAGAAACAAATTAAATTATCTAGCTAATATAAATTTTTTAATTTGGTTTTGCAGGAAGATCTGTGTTACCCACATCCACTAATACAGGATTTGCTATGGGAGGGTCTTTACATATTAAGGGAGCCATTACTTGCACGTTGGCCATTCAACAAATTGCGAAAGAAAGCACTTGAAAAGACAAGGGAGTACATCCATTATGAAGATGAAAATAGCCGATACATTACCATTGGATGTGTTGAGAAGGTGCTATGCATGCTTTCTTGTTGGGTGGAAGATCCAGACGGTGATTCTTTTAAGAAGCATCTTGCAAGGATCCCAGATTACATCTGGATGGCTGAAGATGGACTGAAAATGCAGGTAATAATAGCCCATTTTCAATTTCTAGATTTTTAATTTAGTAAGCTTTATTACGTAAATGCCAAGAAACAATAAGGAAAGAAAATTTGAAAAGACACGTTTTGGAGAATAAAAGTAGTAAGAATTCAAAAAAGTTCTTCTTTTCCTCTCATGTCATGCATCTTGCTACCAAATGGTTCTATAAGGGACCGTGCTTTATATTTCTAAAACTTTCATATGTTCACGATTTGATTTTGTTGTACAGTTTTGGCAGTCAGGAATGGGACACAGGTTTTGCAGTTTAAGCACTATGGGCTAGTAATCTAATTGAAGAAACATCGGAAACTCTTCAAAAAGGGCATGATTTCATAAAGAAATCACAGGTTTATTTTGTTATCAATGCTTTTATGTTTTAAATTTATTTTCAATTGTAACTATCTAATTTATGCAGTCTGCCCTCTTTCTCTTACTTATCCTTGAATTTCAAAGGTCAAGGACAACCCATCTGGTGATTTTAGAAAAATGTTCAGGCACATTTCTAAAGGATTTTGGACATTCTCTGATCAAGATCGTGGTTGGCAAGTCTCAGACTGCACAGCAGAAGCGCTTAAAGTGACTTCTCTTTTTTTTTTTTTTTTTTTTAACGTAAAATTTGATGTTGTAGCATTGAGTTCTTCTAGCTGTAAATGAAATCTTGTGCCCATGTTTGATGAGTTGAGTTCCTTTCCTTTTGCAGTGTTGTTTGCTGCAGTCTCAACTGTCACCAGAAATTGTTGGTGAAAAACATGAACCAGAACGGTTGTATGATGCCGTGAATGTTTTTCTGTCGTTATAGGTAACACTTTTAAATTTAAATTGTACAAAAGCGTTACCATATCAAATTTCTTGCACGTTAATGCAGCTATACTAAAAGGTTAGAAAAATGTAAAATAATGTTTGAAGAGTAAAAATGGAGGTTTAGCAGCTTGGGAGCCAGTAAAAGCAGGGGCTTGGCTAGAGGTAAGATTTCTTAATGCATTTTGAAGTGCAAACATAAACGTGACCAACATTCTTTTGATTACTTCTTCATTTATTTATTTATTTTCTTTTCTGCCTTCGTTGTCCTTTTTTTTTTTTTTTGCCAGCTTCTTATTCCTACACAGTTTTTTGCGCATATTGTTGTTGAACATGAGTACGTAGAATGCACTGCATCAGCAATCCAGGCTTTCGTGTTATTCATGAAATTATATCCTGGTCACCGCAAAAAGGAGATTGAAGCTTTCATCTCAAATGCAGTTGGCTTCCTTGAAGATATCCAAATGCCAGATGGGTCGTGGTACGTCCATAACTCTTACGTTTTATTTTTGTTTTTATTTTCACATTTTGTCTCTGAAACTTGAAAATGCTATTCTACTAATTTCACTGGTTCGCTTCTTGGTCAAAGCCTCCCTCACGTGTGCAGTTGGTTATGGGTTCGATTTACCCTGCCAACCCACTAACTCCCGTATTAATATCCCTGCTGCCTGAGCAAGAGCAATTGAAAAGAATTCAATACTAGTTGTTTCTCTCTCTCTCTCTCTCTCTCTCTCTCATGGAATGTGAATGTCCAGGTACGGTTGTTGGGGTGTCTGCTTCATTTATGCTAGTTGGTTTGCACTAGGAGGGTTGACAGCAGCAGGAAAGACTCACTACAATTGTGTAGCTGTCCGTAAATTTGTCCAATTTTTGCTCTCATCACAGCAACGAGGTAGTGGAGGCTGGGGAGAAGGCTACCTTTCTTGTCCCCTAAAGGTTTAAACATCATAAGCATATAACCTTAACTTATTCCCTGTTAATTCAATCTTCGTCCTTGCAAACACATAACGTCTGTTTTCTATGCTTTTAAACACAGAAATATGTGTCTCTAGAAAACAACCGATCCAGTTTGGTTCTACTGCATGGGCAATGACGAGTCTAATTCATGATGATCAGGTAAAATTTTAATTACATACCTATGTTTGGTACGAGGGAATGAAATTGAATGATAATCCTTATGAAAAATACTATGCATAAACAAATTTTTAATATATTTTTTCACCTACAAGATACAAAGTGAATGAATCTCATATGCATTTGTTAATGTGGGTCCCACGCTATTGTGTCTTGCATAGTTAGTAAAGCACAAGACAACAAAAGAATGATATGTAATACTATGAGCTTAATACGATTTTTCTTGTAAGATATTGTAACAAAATTTGGCATAAATATGCAAAAACGTAAAACATACAAATATATAATTATTCAAATATCATACGAGCATTAGTTAAAAAGTCGGGACCAAAAAAACAATGACATTTATAAACAATTTTTTTCTTATATATGTTAGTAAGTAGTAGAAAAATCATAGTATTTTTATTGTAATAGATAAAAATACGATGAGATAAAAATACTACGTACCATTGTTTTGTTGTAGATAAATATAGTGACATTTATAAACACTTTTTAAACGCATGTTATTAACCAACTGTAAAATTAAAGTGTAGATAAATAAGTTTAACTTTTTTATTTTATTATTTCAATATTTGATATAAGAATGGGATTATTTATCATTTTTAATTTTTAATTTGATGTTTTGAGTACTAATAAGAAGTTATAGAAATGTATGTTTAATAATTTAAATATACCAAGTATTAGGAAAATATCACAAGTAGATTACATATTTGACATAATACTAGTAAAGTTACACAAATCATGAGTTATGTAAGTTTTTTCTATAATTGATAAAGTCGAATAAGTTTAATGGTCAATAATTGTACTATTATAATTATATATTAAGCATAAAATTATATATAATTTTTAATCGAGTATTTTTAAAGGTGTAATATGTAAAACGTTTAATACGTGTATTGTATGGTCTAACTCAAAAAAATAAGTATTTTTCGTTAAGTTTCAGATTTGGACGAAGAACGAAAATTTTTATTTATTTATACGTATGTACGTGTATTATACGTGAATAATACGAATATTTACTAACTATGATATCTTGGGGATGAAAAATTGGTTTATGTATAGTATTCCTCAATTCTTATTCCTTTGTTCGTTTACCAAGTGGGAATGAATTGTAATATAAGTATATAATATATAAATTAGTTATTATATTACTATAATATTTTATATGTATATATACATACATAAAATAAACAACAAATGTTAATTGATAATATATTAATACATATTGTAAGTTTATAATATATTTTATATTTTGTATATTATTTATGTATTATTATAAAACACATATAATATATACCATATAATACAATATTATATTATGTTATATAATCCTAGCGTCTCTCTTTCTCTCCTATTCAATCATAAAACAAAAGAAATGAGAATGACCATTCCCTCTCATACAAGAGGGAATGATAATTTCCATAATTTTGTGGGATTCATGCATACCAAATCAGAAAATGGTAGGAATGAACATTTTGCTCCTTTTCATACCAGCCAACTAAAAGTAACTTTTCATTTTATGCTTACATCCTTGGATATGCTCAAGCAATGGAACCATTCAAAAGAAAAAAATCAGTTACATTTTATAATTGTTACTAGGCTGAGAGAGACCCAACATGTCTACATCGTGCTGCAAAGTTGCTGATCAATTCACAAATGGAAAATGGAGATTTTCCCCAAGAGGCGATCGATTCACTACAAGGCAACGAATTTTATCATCCTTCCAGTATAGGAATGAATAAAATAAATAAAAAATTGGAAGAAAAAAAAAATTCAATTTTTGTTCTCTTTTACTCGCTTGAAATAAAGCCTAATTCAATATCTCCAAGTGAAGAAAAAGAAAACATAGATGCAACATTCAAACCACAATTGAACAGCGAGCTCTTTCTTTTTATTTTTCATTCATTTTCTTGTCATTGTTTGTTCAGTGTTATAAACAAAGGCGTACTGCATTATTGCAATTCGCTTTTGGAACAACTATTCTTTTACTTCCAACATTCTCTAACTTGATCATACCTTTACCACAGGAAATTACAGGAGTTTTCAATAAGAATTGCATGCTGCATTATGGAGCTTACAGGAACATATTCCCATTATGAGCACTCACAGAATACCGTAACAAGGTGGTCAAATTGCCATCATAAAAGTCTCAGCTCAAGCCATGCTTGGAATTGCTTAGCTAATACTTTCCAAAAAACAAAATGTGTCTGTTTTAGGAGAAAGGTTGAGGTGGCGCTTCAAGAGATTTGGAGTATGATGCAAGGGTTTAATAGTAGTCCTTTTTGTAGGTTAGTACATCATGTAATGGAATAGCTCATCATGTAGCTAAATATATATGCTTTTAAGGTTGATTCAGAGGTTACATGGAGTTAGTGATGTTCTTCTTTAATGGCTTACTATAACCTCTGTGTCAGCAGAATTGATAATAGGCTGTTTACTATTTAAGGGCACTTTCCAACCATGTCTGACCATAAATAAATCTACATTACAAAATTTGTGAGTTTTGAAAAAATGTCAATGAGATATATTGAGTTTGAATGGCTGCATTCATTTTATACAAAATCTAGATCACTTTTCAAACATTTTAAAAATATGCCACTGAGATACATTTTGCTTCAACTTTTTTCTTAAAATATTTTTATCAGCTAAACAAAAAGATTTGATCAAGGAAGGCAGAATAACAGAAGGCAAATAGGCCTACACAACCCAAAACCAAATAAAAAAGGAATTGGCAAGAAGCCAATGCCTAGATTGCTAGGGACTAAACTACTAAGCTACAAATGCCTTGAATTCAATTGAAGAAATCAGAAACTGAAAAACAATCAACTTTGATTTCAGCCTTCACCCATAGAGCTACTTGCAACTTAATGGTCTCTACTAATTCTTCCCATTCAATTCTCTGTTGCTAGAAGATTGTTGGCTTTCTAGATGTTCCACAGGGTTGTGAGGAACATATTTTTTCAAATCAATTTCTTCAATCTTGTGTACTTGGAGTCCATCCACCATTTTGTGTGAGCAACTAGGATGTTAGGGCTGGACCATTGTAAGCCCCACCAGTTTAGAAGCTTGGACTAAATGAGCCATGTGAATCTACATGTTAAGAATAAATGGTCAGTGTTTTCAATGTCTTTGCCACCGAGAACACAGTTAGAGTCACTTTCTGCTGGGATGACTCCCATGCTTTGGAGCATGTTTCTTGTTTTAATCCTTCCTGCTAGTGCTAACCATCCAAAAGCCTGTAGCTTAGTAGGGCCTTTGATCAACCATGCTAGCCAACAATGGTTGGAATCAAGGCCTTTGTTGAATTCTAAGAGCTTGTAGGTGGATTTAACAGAAAAGTCCTCATTCTCCCTTATGCCTTCCCATTGGATAATGTCTGGGATAGATGGTTTGAGAACTACCAAGTTTAAGATCAGCTTGAGGTTGTTCAGCTACTCAATTTCCCACTGAAAAAGCTACATTCTAAATGCAAAAGACCATTCATCTGGTTGACCATCAATAGGTTGGTGAAGATCAATGATGATTGTTGATTTTTGAGTGGACAGCAGGAGTAATCTGGGGAACCTATCTTTCAAAGAGAAATCATCTATTCATATTTCCTTCTAGAATTGGGTAGAAGAACCAGAAACTATTTTGATATTGAAGTGCTTCCCCAATGCTCTGTTTCCCCTTTCCTCTTTAAGCCTTGATTGAAGAATTCCTTTTCAAATGCTTGAAAGCTTTGCACCCTTTCTAACCTCTGGAATCCATCTTTTTTAGTCAATTCCATATTTTTCGCAGTTCAGGTTCCTCCAAAGGGCTTCTTTTTCTTTTCCAAACCTCCACCACCATTTTAGTACGAGTGCTCTGTTTCTATCCTTCATTGGCATAAGACCTCAGCCACCTTTGGATTTGGTACAGGTGACTTTACTCCACCTAAGACAATGGATGCTTTTCTTATCTTTTACACCTCCTCATAAGAAGGCTCTCAGAATTTTTTCCAGCTCCTTGCATACTTTGTTAGGCATCACGTAAAGAGACATATAATACACTGGCAAGATGGATAAGACTGCTTTAATCATGGTAATTTTGCCTCTTAAAGAAAAATATTTCCTTTTCCAATTTGCAATCCATTTGGCAAAAAATTGAAAGGCTCACATCACACACTTTTCCTCTTTCCTTTCTTACTTTACAAACACTATTTCTTTGTCTCTCTCATAACAGCAACCAAATCAATGTTGCTTCTCTTTTCTTTATTTTTTTTCTTCTTTTTTCATTATACCTCCACCCGAACAACCCTCTTACCTCTCTTTTTTACTTTCTCTACTACCACTTCCTCCTCCCTCACTCCGGCCACTTTATTCCTTCAAAACGACCTCAATCTCTTTGAAAACAACCACCCTCTCCACCCTCTTGGCTTCACTAAGAATCACTCTCTCACACATTACACCTTTCTACATATCTCACCCTCAACCACTCTATAAAACAACCTCACAGCCACTGTCACCAACCACCGTGCACACAAACCCATGGCAACAACTCACTTTCTCTCTCTAAACTCCAAGGCCATACTGTCACACAATTCTTTCCCTCTATTAACATGAGACCCAACTCTTCTCTCTCTAAAAATCTCAGGCCAACCTCTCATATAGGCCCAAAGCCCAAGGCCCACCCACAAGCCCAGTAGCCCTTAGGGTTATGGGCTTGGGATTTATGGTTTTAACCTAACCCAAGCACAAACTCGGCCAAGTGGGACAAATTTACATGCTTGATGGCCAGACACTGGGCCATACCCAAGCTCAATACTGAAACACCATGTTCGCACAACTAGTGTTCAATGCTCCAAGAGCTAGCGTCACGTGCATGTGCCACAACACCCAACACCACTTTAGGCCATACGGAACTAAGGCAAATAATGCAGAGTTGATCTCGCAGGAAATGCCCTTAATCCCTTGTTGTCTAACTAATGTCATTGTTTTGCTGGATTTCAATGAGAATGGAGGTCTATTTCTCGTGTGATTGGCTAAGGGGCATGTCCTCCTTAGGGACAAAATAGTGCCATAACCATATGTCGCCTGAGAGGAAAGTCCTCGGACTCTACTCAATATGTAATAAGTACCAAATAGAAATATGCACCTATCAGACTGGTGCCTAAGGATGAGGTGGTGAATCTCTTGCAGGGTTCTTTGAGAGAGTCTCTTGAGAGGGTCTCATGGTTAGGCCTAGGAGGAAAACCTAATTGAGAGGCTTTTGAGCTTACCTCTAGTTGGATAATGGGACAAAGGCACTACGTACTTTAGTCCTACCAAATTTGACGTGGCAATGTCTTGCAAGCTTAAGTGGCCGGCAAAAGAGATGATGTGACATTTATGAAATATTTTCACATTTTGGAAATTTAAAGCATTTGATTAAGTTTTCATATAAAATGGTATATGAACCCGTGCTGTGCAAGGACTATAAATATAGAATTATAAGTAGGATTTTTTTAAATAACTTTATAATTTTTTTATTGGATTGTGTATTTACATATATGATATTAAATGATAAAATATGTTAAAAAAATATTTTCTCTATTCTAATAGCCATAAAGAGAATATATATATATATATATATAAAGAACAATTTACGTAATGGCTATTATAAGTCTCATTTTTAATATGCCTTTTGTTTGCTGGGAGTAAATACATTAATGGTAAATTTCGACATCAAGTTTATTAAGCCATATTAAGGAATGAAAAGAAAGAAACATAAATTATGAAAAAATTGTTAAATTTAGGACACCATCATATATTCATCCAATTCATCTTAGACTTGAGATTTTATATATGTGTCTACTATTTATCAAGAAATAGTCATTCGAATTAATAAAAAAAATATTTTTAAAGCAAATATAATTTAATAATGAAATGATATTAATTGAGCTTCCATAAGTTAAATATTTTGATTCAATGCCTTGAATTTGATGATTACGAAACATGGTTTAGTGATCTAATGACTCTACTTAGTGTATAGATTATGTTATGCCTTAATTAGACTATAACTTGAAGCTTGACACTTTGAATATATTGAAGAACTTGTGTGTTGAGAAACTTGTCAAGAAGGATAGAGTTGGTAAGTATGATGGGTTGACACATTCGATAAGCTCATATTTACAATCTCATCTCGATGAGATTGCAGATGCTCAAAGGTAATGAAGACCAGTTGAAAGGAAATCACAAGACTTGGAAGCTCCATTGAAGATTGTGTTGAAGTCTTGAGTGGATGAAGAAATTATATTGATCGAAGAGCCTTAGAAGTAATCAAATTGGAATGATTCCATCTCGAAGAGAGACTTGAGGAATCTTGGAACGTTTTTAAGCTTTGGATTCAAGAATTTTGACTTGAAATTGGAATTCGGAAAGTTTTGAAATGTTTTCGGAATAGAACTTGAGAGAGATTTGAAAAGTTTTGTAATCAACTCAAAAAAGCTTTGGAAATTTTTAAAAACTTGATTGGGGTTTTTCAAAAAATAGAGCTTAGATTGGAACAAGATAAAAGCTCATGTGAAGTTATCTTTGAAAAGTTTTTGGAAATCATTGTTGTATACCTTATTAAAGGTATGTTGAATGTTTCTTTATCTCTAAGAGATTAGTTATTAGTCAACTAAACTCCTTTAATGTTATGATCTTTAGAAAACATTTTTGGAAAAAAGGTTAGAATTTTCCTTTAGGGTTTGGAAAGCTTTTAGGGTTATGGAAAACCCTAGCTGGACATGTCACTTTTTCTTGAAAAATCTTAACCATGGAAGGACTAAGATTGTAATCAAGAATGTGATTCTTAAAAATCTTTTCAAATGAGATTTTTGAAAACCTTTAGGGTATAGAACCCTAATATGAACCTTGAATGTTGTATTCCATGTATCACTTTTCCTTGGAAACCCTAACCATGAGAGAGTTAGGATCACTTGAGGGTCGTGAGTTTTTAGAAAATATTTTGGAAATAGTTTTTTTTTTTAAATGCCAAGTGCCTAGCCATTTTTGTTAAGGCAAGTTCAAGAGAACTTTTGAAAACATTTTAGGGAGAGTTACAAAAGCATTTGAAGAAGGCTTTATAGGCATGGTTTTAAAAACTTTGGAGAGTGGGATGTTTTGAAAGATCATTTCAAATTGAAGAATGATTTGAGAAGGATTTGGGCTTGAAGACTTGAGGTTAATTAACCTTGATTGGGTTAACCTAGGATTAGGATGACCTAGGAATAACTAGCTAGGGTGAGGTTAACCTAGGGTTTTGGATGACCTAGGGTTAACTAACTAGCATTTGGATGACCTAGGGTTTACTAACTAATATTAGGTTAACCTAACGTTAGGATGACCTAAGGTTAATTAACTAGGGTTAGGTTAACCTAGGGTATTGGAAAGAGTTTTGAACTAAGGTTTTGAACCTAGTGGTTTTGAAAAGGTTGAAAAAGTGGTTTTATGCATGAAACTTTAAAAGGGCATTTTAGAAACCATGATTTCATGTAAAAACCTTATCATTTTATATGAAAAACGTTTAAAGAAAGTTTTGAAAATCATCATTTTATGTAAGAAAGTTATGATTTCATGTGAAAACTCTTTTGAAATCAACTCAAAGAGCTGTGAGTTTTGAAAGTCATTTTATTAAAACCACTCAAGTGAGTATAGGGTTCGTATGATTGATGTTTGGAAACCACTCAAAAGAGAGTTTCATTGGGACCATTCTAACCAGTGACTTAAGAGAGTAAAACTTTGAAAACTTCGTTAGAGAGGGTTGTTTTGAAAATAACTTTTGTATGAACCTAAGAGAATGAAGTTTTGAAAACCTCTTTAGAGAGGGATGTTTTAGAAAACCACTGCTGTGAAATTAAAGCCACTCAAATGAGTATAGGGTTTATAAAGTTGATTTGTGGAAACCACTCAAGAGAGGATTTCTTTGGAACCATTTCAACCACTAACTCAAGAGAGCAAAACTTTGAGAAACCTCCTTAGAGAGGGTTGTTTGGAAAACTCTGAAAACTTTGAAAACCTCTTTAAGAGAGGGTTGTTTTGAAAACCATTTTGTGTAAGAGAGCAAAATGAAGTGGTGCAACCTAGATGGTTAGGTGATTTTGAAGACATCCTAAGGCATGAAAACCTAGGGTTTAGGGCTTGAACACTAAGAAACTCAAACTTGGAGAGACATTTTGAAAAATATTTTGACATGAACTTTGAAAAGCATTTGAAGATAGTAATAGTGGAGATTTTAAAAAGGGTACTACACACAAAAATAAAACCATTGCAAGCATAACATGAGCATTATGACAAGTAGAATACAAGGTATGAACAATCAAGGTTTAGGCCTCACCACGTTGCAAGGTGCTCCAATGGCCATACTATCTTAAATTAGGCATATGAGAGGTCCCCGGACACCGTGGTTCTCATAACTCTAAGCATGGCCATGGAGCTCTTTTGTTTCAAGCACACAAAAAAGTGGGTAGAAGATGGGGTCTAAAATAAAGAATAGCTCAAGTAAGCTACGACGGAGAAGAGAGTGGGGGCATACATAAGCTTAAATAGGGTATACCTTTGGTCTTGAGGTCTTCAATCCATCATTGTTGAAGGGCTTGAGCTTCAAAAGGCTTGAAGTTCTTCTTGGATTGTAAGAGACTTTGACTTTCTTGGAATTTTGAAGTTTCTAGAGTGATTTGGGCAGAGTTTAGCCACTGTTTTCATCTATGAATTGTGCTTGGGGTGACTTGGTATTTATAGGCCAAATATTTTGAAGGGGGCACATGTATTATATGCGTTGGCCAAAATTTGTCCAAGCGTATGTAATACTTGTGCCAAGTACCTCCTAATTACGGGATGCCATGTGGTATCCTTGTATTGCCCTATCTTGGGCTACAAGTCAAGTTTTGTCTCGATCAAATCACATTTTAGGTGCGTGTAGCTTACGCTCCGCTACTAAGAACTTTTATGTTGACTTTCCCTCGATATTTGTGTCATCCAAAAAAGATCTAGGAAAATCAATCATATTCACGATGTTCTCCTATAGTTTCCCTTGAACTTTATACCTTTGAGGAGTCTTAGATGATTCTGGATGATAGAGATATCATCTTGGGAAGTGAGCTTAATAAAAAGCTTTTTGGAGTGCTTGTGAGACGCTCTGTTAGTTTCCAAAAGTAGCAGTTTTTGTTCCACACGATTGTGGCCTTCAGAAAGCAATCATCATTTCGAAAAAGTTTCAAAAAATTTCCTACTTTACGCCTTTCTCAAGTCGTTTGACAGTGTTTTAATTAGGAAATCGGGATTTAACACATGACCCAAGAAGTATACTTTTATTTTTCCTAAGTGTTGAAAAAGTATCCTTCTTTGAGCCATTTGATCACGACCTTCAGGTGATGTTTTTGACCATTGGACCATTGTGATGGAAGATCTATCACTCAGGCTTCTTGGAATTCCGTAATTTGCACATTTCTTCGGTTGTTTGGCAATGCATTTTAGTTAGGGAGGTGAAAAAGTTAACTTTAGTGGAGTGTATGTTACATGGTCTACAAAGCTTTTATTGATTTAAAAAGTGTGTTTCAAGTCAAGGAACTCACTCAGAATTGGACAAGGAGCCTCTTTGGAGTGTCCCTGTGGATGCTGGTTTGACTCTCGGGGTTGGTGTGGTCTAACAGGGCGTTCTGGCTGACTAGAGACAAAATGATTATTTTGACCGTAACTTGCCGTAACAAGGTTGAAAGGGATTTTATTCGAACACTTGGGCGTGCATGACTACCTAGAGGTAGTTTAGGGTGGTCTTACCGCTTCGAGGCACTTGTACTTCTCGATGAGCGTGTCGGAGTGCATAGGGACAAAATGGTCATTTTGACCGAGGTTGACCGAAATGAGACTGGGAACGGTTTGAATGGCATATTGATCATGCCAGACTATCCAAAGATAGTCACAAAGGGTGGTCTTACAGTCTTGAGGGTTTGTACTTTCTCGAAAGATGTGCCAGGGTGCCTGCAGACGAAATGGAAGGTGGCTTACCGTCTTAAGGACTTGATACTTTCTTAAAGATGCGTCGAGCTGCCTCAGGGGTAGAATGATCATTTTTCATTGATCAGGCTAGCAGATGCCGGTGTTGACCTAGTTTATGAGTATTTTCATCACTCTGACAATTGTGAAGGGTTGGTTTCCAAAGGTACCTCGTCCTTTGGTAAATGTGCCACGTCCAAGAGGTGTGCTCGATCCCGTGACACGGGTTGTTTGTGGCGTCCCTTTGTCAACTTGTTTATGATTATTTTCTCACCACCCCAATCGCTTGATAGTTTATGAGTGCTTTTGCCACTCCGATGGTTTCAGCGATTGGTTCCGGAGATTGCTTGGTCTCGAGAAGTTGCTTAATGTCTGGAGGCATAACGAACATTCTACATCGGTGGGTTAGCAGGCGTTGAAAGTGAATCGTTCAAGGTTTATAAGTGTTTTCGTCATTTTGACGGTATTGGCTATTGGTTTTGGAGACCGATTGATCTCAAAAAGCTGTCTGGAATGCCAAGGGATATTTTGGTTTTGAAATAGCCAAATGAGCTTAGAAATGCAACTTTGCCCTTGGAAGGTTGACTTAATCCTAGGAAAGTCAATTGGGACTTGATAGTTTTCTGAAGTTTTACTAAAGGAACGGTTGGGATCGAAATTGCTGAGAGGGCAAAAATAAAGTGCGTACACTCTTATCTCAAGCATATGGTTGGTAGAGTAGTATAACCCGATGAGGCCGAGATTGATTGTCCACAGTGATCGTCTTCAATATGAATTAGACTTGACAAACACTTACAACTATTGAACTTGCAACATACACAATTGACTACTAAAAGCGGAAACCAAAAATTGATTGATTTTAAGAGGGATTGAGTTATCTAAACTAAGGCAAATCAAAACAATTAAACTCTAATAGAGAAGATCTTGGATCCAATTAGTCCAATCATCCAATTCACCCAAGGTTCCAATAAGGTTCTATAACTCAAATCATCAGTTTCATCTTGAGCCTTTGATTCAGAAGATTTAGCAATTTAAACAATGAAATCAATAATAATCAACTTAGAATTGTAAAGATGAGATTCTTATGTCCATACCATCGATCTAAGCAACCCCCACACCAAATTCAAGATTTTTGCATGGACACTTAAAAACTTATTCAAGAACACAAGATTTCAATGAGATCTGAGAAATGATTATTATAAATTCAATTCAATGATAATTAACTCTATAATTATAATCAACTTAAAGTCATAAATTCATACCATCGATTTGTGTAATCTCTTTACCAAACTAGGGCTTATGCATATAGATTAACAAATTTAATCAAAAATCTAAATTTTCTCAAAGATCTAGAGTTCAATTATTTATAATTAAGAGATTTGAAAGATGACACAATGAGAATTCAATTACCTCCATTGAATTCTTAACATCCTTGTGTTTTGTGGGTGAGATGTGATAGCATGTGGGATCGATTCACTTTGTGTTTGGTGGGTAAAAAAGTGGGAAAGAAATTGATTTATGCATAACATTTTAATTAGTGTTTATTATGCAGAAAGTCATTTTTGAATGATGTGATTGAATGATAAAATTTATATACAAAATGATGTGATCGAATGATAGCCTTTTGTTTTAAAGCAAAACACTCACTAGAAAGCTTTTAGTTACAATAATGCAATTAGCATATTATTCTGTTAAATTTTCAATACAAATTTTCTAAAAGAATAGCATCTTCCAATATATATAAGATAATCCTACGGGCACGATCACATTAACTATTATCATGGTAAGGTACAATTGTTTGATGCATTACATAGCTATCACTTACATGGACAAAAACGACTTTTACCAGACATGTAGTAGATACAAAAGTTTGGGCAAATATTATTTTTACTCTTGAATTTTTACTTGCGTTTTAAACTCATTCTCTAACTAATAACTTTTCTATTTAAACCCTTAAACTATCGTATTTTACCATATAATCCAACTTATTACCAGATATGAGAAAACCTAACTCTACTGCATCATCTGTTAACTTGTACCTATTACACAACAAATTTAAGTTGAACTTTACATTAAACTACTAGTGTTTCCTCTCTCAGTTTCTATTTCTCTCATTTAGTTATACTACCACTTTCTTACTTTAAACCTTATGGTTTAACTCAAGTAGAAAAGCAAATGATGCTTGTGGCGAGTAAAGGGTAGCTTTACTCTACTCCGTTTACTGGTGTACCACATTAACTTAATTATCAGAGAGGGCTCAAACGAGAAAGTTAATGGTTGGACATTGATATTGAAGCAAAACTTAAGGACTAATTGATAATTTGTGGCAAGTAACCTAGAAGTACAACTAATTGAAGAAAAACAACATATATGCCATACTTCAACTTGAGATGTTTTGTGATATTTTATTTCCATTACTATTCATAGAGATTGCTATATTCATAGTTTATAGACTGCATTCATAACTTTTTCTTATAAATTAGTGAGTCCTACATTGTGAAAATTTGAGGGTTTTCAAAATTTGAATTTTCTAATCAATAGGTTGGTTATACTAACTTCTAATGTGGTTCCATGGTTTTTTTTTTTTTTTTTCATCTCACAAAAATCAATGCATATTTACCAATTGTCAAAAAGTGCAAAATTCACACATTGCACACCAAAAGAACGTAAATTTTGCAAGTGATAGAGACTTATAAGGTTAACTTGAATGAAACGCTAGTCAATGCAGGACACATCACTTTTCTTCTTCTTTTGATCTAATAAAAATTAGCACAACACACATCCACCAATAACATTTTTCTTTGTTTTTTCTTTTATAGGAAAGGGAGCGCAGGATTTAGTAAATGTTTTTCTTTTAATACTTATGAATATCCATAAATCTTACTTTCGTAGATTGAGATATACTTAAGCTATATTTGGCTCAATGATTTGGTGATGAAAAAGAAAGAAAATTATGAGAACAAAGAGAAAAAAATCATCTGTTATTTTTTTATATTTTTTTTACCTTTTTTTATTTATTTTTTCTTGATAAATTTAAATTTTAAACATAGCATAATTAGACTGCTCGCATTAGAGAAAGGGTGACAGATAGACATTTTAGCTGTGAATCGTTTATAAAATATGATGTCATGCAAGTACACAACATTAATCATGGACCAATTGTTTACGGACTAAAGGACAAAACTTGGATGCGTTTTCGGGGAAGGAAATGTCACATTTACAAGCCAAACCAATATTCATACGGCCAGCATTAATGTACCTTGTTTTTTTATTTTTTATTTCTCATGCACCCAGTTATTAGGCTCTTGCCGCGTCACAGAGGAATCATTCACGTTATTATAAAAATTATAGGTGCAGCATTGATAAACTTTTTAATTCTCCCACTTGCTTTTCTCTCTCTAACGGTCTATTTTATTTTCTCCTCTCTCTCCAAACGGACTCAAGGTACATTGGGCATTGGGCAGATTAGGTTGAGTTCAAACCGGGCCTAGCCCATATAATTATACTTTGGTCAGCAGTCTGAGCCCGGCCCGGCCCGACAACAGGCATCAATTTTGTTTTTCAAATCCGTCCAAAAATAGAAATAAAATTTCAGGCCCGCCCGAGCTCGTCCAATAAGCCAAAATTTTTATTTAAGCCACATTTTAAACCGTTATATATTTTAACAAATTCAAAACATGTTCTAGTCCAACTTGTGAAATCCAAATTTATGCTACAGTAAAATGAACACTTTAAAATATTACGAAACCTAAGTTTTCAAGAGGTTCTTGAATGTAGAATTAAATGATCAAAACTTTATTATCTTAACATAAAAATACCATGAGCAATTTAACAACACAAGTTTGAATTACACAAATATAAAATCACAACATAATATCACATAGTCCAAACTAAATAAACATCACAAGTTCCAATCATCACAGTCCAAATTAAAAAAACATCATAAATTCCAATCATCACATAATCCACAAGAAGATGCCCACGCCATCAAATTCTCAGATGCCCAGTACTTGTCTTCTTTCTCCATTATTCCAAGATCATAGAAACTCCTACATAGAACATACAAATTAATCTATATTTGGTTAAATAAGTGTTAATAAAAATAATATATAAAGTAAGAACTATTAACGTACCTCGAATTCATCTCTATCTCTATCTCCATCTCCATCATCTTCTGAAGAACTGGAATCATCATCATCTTCAACTGTACCTTGCAAAGAGCCTAATTTTTCAACATTAAAGATAAATAGATATCATTACCTGATAATAACAAATAAATTATGTAATTATAAATCTAGTTATTTGTTCTATTTTGTGCTCGCATCCAATCTTGAAGGCATATTAAAGCTTGCACGGTATTTGATTTTAAAGAACTTCGAAAAGGGTTTATCACACGACGTCCGGTGCTAAAAGTAGACTCTGAAGCAACAGTAGACACAAGAATTGATAGAAGATCACATGCCAAGTTTGCAAGTTCTGAATACCTCATAGAGCATACACTCCAATACTCTAAAACATCCAACTCACTATTTAAATCATGACTCGATTCCTCTAAATAAAGGTCTAATTGAGACTTTTCACGTTGGGCTTTCGACCTCATGCCTTGAAATGTTTCATAATCTTCAAATCCATCCTCCCCATAATTAGTTTCATTGGTACCCACAATTGATAAGTCACTAGTTCCTGAAAAGGCTGGTGTAGAATGACACATATATTCATCAAACAAGCTATAAATAGTGCTAACAATGATGTTAATGTAACTCTCAGCATTACTACCATATAGCTTGGTGTAACAATACTCAACAAATTTAACTTTGCACCGAGTATCCAAAATTGCAACACATGAGAATACCAAACTATATTTAGACTAATATTTGGTAAAGTTTTCTTGCATTTCAATCACCATTTCTTGCATGAATTTATTTTCATCACTTCTCACTTCTAATAAATGGGAATGAACCCTCCACACCCCTTGAAAATACAAATTTGCTGTTGGGTACTTTGTTCCAGAAAATATGAATGTCACATTATAAAACACTTTCAAAAATTTATGCATGGAAATCATTTTTTCCCATTTATCTTTAGTTAACTTCATTGTAAAATTAGAATCTCGCCTCCCCATATGTAAAAAAGCACTCTTATAGTAAATGGCAGATTCAAGTATAAGATATGTAGCATTCCATCTAGTTGGTGTAGGGAATTGAACAGAAATTTCCAACCTGTGAGAAACAAAAATAGAGAAAAAACATACGCCAAAGAAAAACAATCACACGCACAAGACAATATTTACGTGGTTTGGTAATTTGCCTACGTCCATAGAGTTGCAGGAATTTTCACTATGATCAGGGAAAAATACAGAGTGCGGCTATAGTTTTTCTCCTCTCTCCAGAAACACAACAACCAACAAACCCTAATCACAAAATTGCGTTTAATACATCCTGCGCACAGGATTCACAATGGGCTACAAAGCAGGCCAAAGCCTTCGCTCCATGGACTAAGCCTCAGAAAATTTCCCATTAAAGACCACGCAACATTATCCGGGTCGGGTCGAGTCTTCAACCAAATCAAACAAAAAACTAAGCTCCATAAAGGCCCAATAGTTGGGCAATCAGTACACAATTTATTTTTACAATCCAAATTGAAACTTGAAACAATGGTTTTAAAATTCTTTTTTCTCATAAGGGATTGTTTCACATACTTAATACCAAGACGAAGTTTTCAAATAACATCATGAATGAGCTTCATGTCAGCTTGCATAACTAAATTCAAAATATGAGCATAACAACGAACTTGAAAAAATGAACCACCACATGGAAGGAAACCTTTTCCACGAAGACGTGCTTTAAGATTGGTTGCCACAACATTATTGACACTAGCATTGTCCAAAGTGTTGCTAAAAACTTTGTGCTCAATATTCCAATTAACCATAGAAGAAGCAATGACATCGACTATGGACAATCCATCAAATAGAGGTGGAATAAGTTAAAACCGTAAAATCCTCTTTTGTAACATCCACTCGTTATCAATAAAATGTGTGGTCACACACATAATGATCCTCCAAAACAAATTGCCATGCATAATAAGTCAAACAAATTCGACCCGGAACC
The DNA here is from genome assembly GCA_033060915.1 of Euryodendron excelsum. Lineage (NCBI taxonomy): Eukaryota > Viridiplantae > Streptophyta > Magnoliopsida > Ericales > Pentaphylacaceae > Euryodendron > Euryodendron excelsum. The sequence goes on along the minus strand of CM065393.1, from coordinate 7,834,926 downwards.
ATGGCTAATAACTCTCTACCATTCTCCTTTTGTTTTAGGTACATTGACATCACATTCTTTTTTATGGTCCTTCGACCCACCATCCTAAATTGGGGACAATTTGCACTCATGACATGCTTAAACCCTATATCTTCAACTGTTGTAAATGGTCATTCATCAAAAAACAACCATTAATATAATTTCCCTATGAACTTGCCCTTGTTCAAACTTATAATTTATCAAGGTAGAAGTGCCATCAGTTGATGTCTCACTTGAAAGCATAAATTGTCTAATGTTATGATTAAAAATTTTAGAACAATTTGGTGTGTGATGTAACAAATGAGAGGTTCTGTTTTTAGAACTAGCAAAAAAATTTCCTTGCAATTCTTACACAAAGCTGTGACTACTCTAACTTCAATGAAAGGAAGCTTTTTAAAGTTATCTCATGGCTTTGAAGCTCTTTTTCGGCGTTTACCAGTCAGACAATCATTATCTTTGTTGTCCAGAGCTGTGGAAGTATTATTACAGTTGCTTTCATTTGCCATAATTGAAATTCTACATTGAAAAAATAAACTTGTCAAAACATATTACATAAGAAAATTATAAAACTAAAGAAGCTAAATGAACTTTCATGGCTAAGTTAGTCAATGAACCCATCAATTAACAGAGATTAGAAAACTGTATTGTTAATTGAGAAGCTACAAACCAGCATTAATTTTAATAGACCTAACTATATATAACACTATCAAGTCTTTGATCATCACCAAAATAAGGCTCACACTCCTTGACACTGCTAAATCCATCTGTATTGCATCTTTTGTTTTTCACTAAGCAAATGGGATAAATAAAAAAAACCCATTTGCTTATCATTAGCCAATTTCTACTTTGCTACCGAAATAAAAACCTATATTTCTAAATTTCTACTGAGCTAATATTTCTAATCTGCCTCTCTTATTTATTTCTTTGTTTTTTCTATTTTAAGCTTTGAATGTTATAAACAAAAATTGAATGCATATAAAAATAAAATAAAGCCCTCAACTCTATTTCCCAAGCTCGTCCAGTGTATAAAAATAAAAGTATACAACCTGTGGCATTTCAATTATTCAAGTATACACTTTACAATAATAATAAAAAAAATTTGTTCAAGTATACACCTTGTGGCACCTAGTTTAATAGACACTATTTCATGTACACACTATACCTACAACACATTATTTTCATGTGTAAAAGGCCTCGAAAAAAAAAAAACCAAATGCTTCCACTATTCACAATTGTTTCTTGAGGAGGAAATACACAATGTATAAAAAAAAAATCACATGTATAAAGACCAACATGTACAAATAAGAAGCATCCATTTAACAACATCCATCTTGAAGAATAACATAATCCACATGACTTACCTAATGGACCAATGGAACCCACTGAAAGTCTAAAATCAACACAAATACAAAAGCATCCATTTGACAACATCAATATGTGAAGTGCTTGAAGAATAATATAATCAACATGACTTACCTAATGGACCAATGGTAGGACAAGGCAATCACCACTAGAATCAACAAAGAACGAGATAAGATAGAGAGAGAGAGAGAGAGAGAGAGAGAGAGAGATAGAATAAACTGGTGTTTGTCCCGGCATTTTCTAAAAGTGCCGACGATGTTGATGACGGCTTAAGTTCTTGGCATTTCAAAACTCTGTGAACCTATGCTAGTGTTTTCCCGATGTTTATTTTATGTCATAAATAGCCCCACTGCCAACGTAGAATTTCGGCTGGTTAGTTTTCACAGTAGTTGAAAAGCGTCGGTAAATGTAGCAAAAAGCTCTGGGATTTTCATAACTTTACACAACGTTTTTGAAAGTGCTTGTAATCTCTGTACAAAGTAACGGCTATATTTTTGAATCATGATGGCTATAATTTTTAAGCCGGCGTTTTGCATTAAATGCTAGTAAAGGCCATTAATTCTAAAATGCATTGACTTATATCGACATTTTGTAAAACGCCAGCAAAAGCCTCCTTCCTAGTTTTTAATAATTGATGAAATTATCATATATATATATATATATATGGTCCAATTAACCTACTATGTTTGTAATAATTTATGAACCTCCTACTATTTTCATCCAAACCAAAATATAAAATCTGATATTAACTAATGTATGCAACTAAATCAATATCCATCCATTTTGTAAGAGAAAAATGTCTAGAAATCCATAATGAATATACAATGAAACATTCAATGTCAACTGCATACATCCCAGTACCTCCATAATATGTCTCAAGTACAAACAAAAAATTAATACAACCAAGACAATAGTTCAAACTTGAAACCAAAAAGTTATTCCACAATGACAATAGTTCAAAGTACAAACAAAAATTGATACCACCAAGACAATAGTTTCAATATTCCCAAGCAAAATACTGATGCCCACTTGAAGTACTTTTGAAACTATAATATAGCCACAACAATTACTTCTTTTGATAAACCTAAAATTGAAAATTAAGCACATACATTAGTGTATATATATAGTAGGCATATGAATGAACTTGTACATTAAATTTGTAAAAATAGTAGATAAATAATTGGACAATACATCATCATATAACCAAACAATATTTTCATCGATGGTATATCCAAGTGTTTTGAGATGTTCATTGGGCCTCATCAAAAGTTCTTGAGACCTTAACATCTCTTTAACATGCACTTCACAATATCTTGGCCCCAATTGCACGCTTGGAAGATGCCCTTACAACACTCCCAAGTGGATACCAAGTCGTAAGTGGGTCAGGCATCCTCCCTTTCTCAAGTAGTGGAAGCTGCTGATTAGTGCGATCATCTCGTCCAATGGACCGCTGTGACATTACAGGCTAAATGAAGAAAATAGGGAACCATATGCATACCACATCGTGTTAAGTATTTTTGACACCAAATTCTTGCAACACAGAATATGACATCATTATCAACATAAAATTTAAAATGGAAATTCATTCATATCAATATTGAGTACAATGATATAAAATAAAAATAAAAATAACACAAATAGTCTTCATACTATTCCATGTCCTCGTCATTATCATCACTATTAGCATTATTATCAACTATTATGCTAGGTAAGTCCTCCCTAACCCAATTCATGTCCTCATTATGTGTGTAGGTTATCCCATCTAATTGTTGTTGACCAATTCCATAGACTTGAATGTCTTCTATGCTTCCATCCCGCATTGACAATGGTTGAAACATTTCATACAAGTTTCTAGGTTTCATTTTAAGTACAATATTCTAATATTCTTCAACGAGATCTTGCACGTAAAACACTTGTTGGACTTGAGTTGCCAATATAAATGGCTCATTGGACAAAATATGAATTGTTCACAACAACAATGCATGCATTTGAAACATTTCATTGGTTGCAGAATCATAAGTTCCAACGCCCTTATCCCACAACTCCTTCAACTCATCCACAATAAGGCTCAAGTATACATTTATATCATTTCCCGATTCCTAAGGCCCATTAATAAGTAATGACAACATCATGTAAGGCTGCTTCATACACAACCATTGAGGTAAATTGTATGCCATCATAACAATGGGCCAAGTACTGTGTGAAATGCTCATCGTTTGAAATAGGTTAAAGCCATCATATGCTAAGCCAAGCCTAACATTATGAGGCTCTTGAGTAAAAAGTTGGTTAAAATGTTTCCATGCACCAAAGTTAACTGAATGCCTGAGTGCCCCATCAGGAGCAAGGTTTTCTACATGCCATCTCATTAAAAAAGTAGCCTTGGATGACATGTATAATCTTTTAAACCTAGGTACCAACGGGACGTACCTCAAAACTTTTTGTGAAATTTTATCCATTCCTTTGTTATTTTCATTGGGTTCCCCCTCAAATTACTTGTATCTAGACCTGTGACAAACTCTGCAATCAACACGTTTAAGATTCTCCCCCTGATATAACATACAATCATTAAGGCTTGCACGAACCTTATGGTAATCAAAGCCCAAACCTCCCAACAGTTTCTTGCTCGCATTAAAAGAATTTGGTAAGGTTTCACTATCATGAAAGGCATCATTTCAATAACTTAAGCAATATGGTAAACGATTTGTTGCTCCACCCACTTTGGCACTTCATATGCATCAATCGTATAATAAATGACAACAATGAGAACTTCTGGCACATCGGGTACAACTCTTGCTCAGCTTCCTTCAACAACATAAAAAAGTCATTAGTTTCTACATTTGGACCTTGTACATTAGTGTCAGGTGGATCATTCGCACCCATATCACAAGTGGGGCTTAGCAGAAATATGCTAAATGCTTCATGCAACATTTCTTGCATCTCATCACACCCGCCCAACTCACCCTGCCCACTGTTTTCATTACCAGACTCTGTAGGTATTGATTTTTTCCTATGAAAAAAATTCAACAAGTGTAGCTTGGCAAAAAACCAACTGCAATGAGATAATCTGGCACCAAATCTATCTCTACCATTTTGACATTCTGACACCCCTGACACAAACACACCATTTCTTTTGCATCCTTATTCTGCTTCTGCACATACTCTTTTGCAACCTCCATAAAATCTATTCCCCTTGAATATATTTTACCTCCAGCCTTGGTAAATTCATCTAACTCTTATCCATGATAGGGTCCCTTAATCGAACTCTGAAGAATACAAATATAACTAATCTAAAGCTATCTCACACGACATCCCAAACATATGAAATTCTAATGCATGCACATGGTTATATAATGCCACATTACATGAATGAATGCAATTCTTGTAGAAGAAATGCACCTCAATAGCACAAACATACAAATTTAATCCCAACTCCTAGTTATTATGCATACAAAAAAACATCAGAAGAACACATGTATGCATCAAACCACTAGCAATAATCATTTATAAGGGATACTAGAAAAAAAATAAACAAATGAAAAAAAAAAAGAAGAGAAAAAAGTCATAATTGCATCTCCAAGTGGAATGACGCATGAAATATCCAAGTGTAAGGTAGGGGGCATCTTATAATTGTTCATTCAGGAAATAAAAATTACATCCAAACCAAAAAAAAGTCCTAAAGCACTAAAAGACAATAAAATAAAATTTTACATCCTAGCAAGCTTTATAACATTCTTAGAAAAAGAAAAGGGAAGACGAAAAAATAGGAACATCAACAACAACAATAGCAAAAGAAATGAAACGTTGTCCATATCAAAGTAATTCAAATTTGCATCAAAGAAGAAAGTATCATTAGAAAGATGGGGAGTTAGCTTCTGAGTCTTTGAAAGGACACTTTTTTTTCTTGGGTAGTTCTAAAAGGACAATGATATTTCAAAAACAAATATACTTCCTACATTGGAATCAATGACACCTGATGATGGCCCCAATTCTAATCATTGCACCATGTCTCATAAAATTCCCACCAATATAATCTAAAAAGAATCAAATGTTTACCATGTCTAAGGTGCTAGCTAACTTAGCTGGTGAAATCTCTTGTTATATAGTTTTAGAGGCAGATCGAAAATACTTTCCTTCTTCACAGTTATGACTTGCAGAGCAAATTTGAAGTTACTCTACATGTCCATCAAACAATGAGAACAGAGTTGATCATAAAATAAGTTGTCATTACCATACTCACCTCAACAAGCTATAAACACCAAAAACAATCATAAAATTGCACAACCACTATCAGTTTGACCCACAAAAAGACCAACAAAATTCACAGGTAGTAATTAGGCCATATATATGAATAAATACAAAAGTGAGTATACCTTTCCATAAAATTGGCTGTCGATGCAAAATAGAAAACTGGCTACAACTAATACAATTGTAAAATGCAACCTAATGAAACATGAATGCCTAACTACAGCAAACCATGATATGCAAGTAATTGACTCCTCATTTGATCTTAAAATTCAACTAGTGGGGTCAAATAACTCAAAAAGCCCAGATAATAAATGTGTCAGGCCCGAGCATGAAGGGATAAGCCCGACAAGGTGAATTAGGCCCAAAAGGTGAAACAGACGGGTCCAAAGGGCAAGAGTCCCATTTTGACTTAAATTAGGACATTCAAGGATATGTTCGAACCCATCTTAAAACCGACCCAAAAGTGATTGACTCCTACAAAGAGAATGAATACCTTTTCCAGAGAGAATACAACATTCTGAAAACTATAAATATCCCATGCACTAAGGAGGCAAGCTACGTTCACTTAAGTTCTAGTTTAGAGTTCTTTATTCAATTCATTGAGATTAAGCTTGCTAACTTAATTATTGGAGTGTCATCGACCCAAAGAGGGTCGACGCATTCTCATTGTCTCATTCTCTTGCTGATTGTTCTTGCTCATTAATTTGGTTCGCCCATTGAATCAAGCCTTCCTAAAAATCTCATTTACACTATCATAGAATCAAATGACAATGGTTAGTGAGCAAAATTATCTTCTGTGGTTAACATCAATAATGAGCTCCATAAGCATTGGCTCAGAATTTATTTGTTATATTTATTATTAACTTGACATATGTTCGGTCTAAAAGACAAATAACATATGGAAGAACAGAACAAGCGAAGAGTTTCTTGAGCTACAAATAAATATACATATGTATATGAGTTTATACTCTACGAGTCTAAGAGATGATGAGATACAAGATTAGATGATCAAACCATATAAAATTTATTAGCTTGCAGAATTGGAAAGAAACCCGTGATTGAAGCAACGAAATCAAAGACTGTCCTAAAAGATGAAATCAATTTTACTTTTAACTTTCAATTCACAGTTCTAGTATTCATTGTAGAAGCCCTTGAAGAACAGGGACATAGCTTGCAGAGAAAGGAAAATGGTTGGTGATGAATGGCTTGTGTGAATTTTGCTTACGGATGGAATTGAACTAACTTTCCAGAGTTGGGGATGAATGGCTTCGAACCTTTCACTGCTGATACAAACCTTTCAAAAGCTTGTCCGAGTTTTGCTTGTTGGAAAGATGGTAGCAAATAGGTCGTATCAAAAAGAAGTCATGCATATGTTGTCGAAGGTGAATCTCTGAAGAATATCCTGAAGATTGAGCACAATTTTGTCAACGGCGATGACAGAGAGGATTTGAAGGAGGCGATCAGACAACTCAGTGTCGACGGTCTCGACGAATTCGTGGCTAGCAACGTGCCTCTGGAACTTCACACAAAAAATGGTAGTCGAAGCTCTGTCCGATCAGAGAGAGAAATGGTTGAAGGACGATAATAATTCCCTTAAATTAAAACTATATCGTTTTGAGTTTTATATTTTTATAAAAAACGGCATTGCGGCTTATGAACATATATTTATCGAAAAATTTACTTTACAGTGTTTTAATGGATGCCGGGACATCTTAGACTTGTGGTGGCACTTTCTTAAAATACCTGGAAACTAGCGCCGCTATAAGCAGTTTTTATAGTAGTGATTGGTTAACATTCATAAATAAAGAGTCTACATGCCTCTATAATTTTTATAACCAAAAGTAGCAATAAAGGACATTACATATTGTATAAAATCAACTCGATGTAATTAATATGTAATATGTGAAATAGCTAGAAGCCATCTCATACTCAAGTGTAGGAAAGCATAATAACTAGAAAGTTAGTAAAAATAATTTCTAAAACCTTAAGGGAACCATGTCCCAGGGGCGGACCTATGTATGGGCCAAGGGGGGCTCAACCGCTCTAGATTTTTGAAATTATGCTTAGGCCTTGGATATGTTCATGACAAAAATTAGTGCTTTGACCCTTTGAGTTTTTAAAATTATATTTGTATCCCATAAATTTTTTAGTATTAAGAACAAGAATAGGAGAACACACCCATTATCGATGATGTCAGGCAGTCACCCAAAAAGAAGGCCGTGGAAGACCTAAAGAGATTGGAGATAGATCGACATGACAAGGAAAAGTACTTTATGATTGACACGTCTAAGATTGAAAAAAAACTACTAATTGAACTGCTAACACACTACATAGAAATCTTTGCTTCAACCACTTATAACATATTGGGAATTGATCCAGAGGTAGCCTGCCATAGACTCAATGTTGACCCACATTGCTGACCTGTGATTCAAAAAGGAAGGAGGATAGCTACACAACACATGGATACAGTAATGGAGGAGGTAGAAAGGTTTCTTGAAGCGGGGGCAACTAGGGAAGTCTTCTATCTGCACTAGCTATCCAACATAGTGGTGGTGAAAAAGAAGAACGTCAAATGGAGGGTGTGTGTGGACATCACCGACCTAAACAAAGCATGGCTTAAGGACCCTTTCCCTCTTCCGAAGATTGAATAGCTCGTGAACACAACAGCTCGATATGAGAGAATAAGCTCCCTAGATGCCTATCGTGGGTATCACCAAATACCACTCCATAAGGATGATTAAGAAAGATTGCCTTTATCACCTCGATGGGTATTTTTTGCTACAAAGTTACGCCTTTTGGGCTGAAGAACACCGGTGTGCCTACTAAAAATTAGTCACGAAGATGTTCAAAAAGTACATCGACAGTACGGTAGAAATTTACATTGATGATATGGTGGTCAAAAGCAAGGTCAGCAGGATCCACCTTGGCAACTTGAAAATAGTGTTTGATATCTTGAAGAAGTACAAAATGAGGCTTAATGCCTCCAAATGCGTGTTCGAGGTAAGTTCGGGAAAGTTCTTGGGATTCTTAGTTACGCACCATGGAATTGAAGTAGACCCACAACAAATCAGTGCAATCCAGAACATCTAGGCCCTGAAAAATATTAAGGAAGTCCAGAAGTTGATTGGGATGGCAACGACTCTTAACAGGTTTGTAAGCACCCCATTTTTGCCCGCTTGGCAATCTCCAGTCCGTCCAGACTTATATTCAAGTCAATATGGACATATTCTGAGTCAACTCAAATTTTCAAGTCTAATCTCGTCAATCAATCGCTTCGCAGGCCCTTTGGGCCCAAATAGAGGCAAAATGACCAAAATGCCCTTGGGGGCATTGTTCGGTCCACTTTCAATGGGCACGTCTTTTTGAAGACAGAAAGTCCTTTTTCCAATTCCAATTCCAATTCCAATTAAATCTGGCACGTCCCTCGAGAAAATTGATTTCTCTAGGCAGTAAGTCCAACCTATCTGGCACATTTTTTAAGAAACTCTTAGGAACAGTAAGTCCCTTCAAATCCATCGACCGAAACGAGACCCTAAGTCCCCGAAATGGTAGAACGGTCCACCTTTGGTGCCCGCTAGTCTGCCAATGCAGAAATGTCCATTTTAACACGCCTTCTGAGAAAGTTGATTCCTCAGGCGCTAAGTCCACCTAGCAGCTCTAAAGATTAGGCAGCCATTGGAATGATCGCGGCCCGTTAGAGTAACAGAAATACTTGTAAACATCGCAACCGTCAGAGTGACAGAAACACTCGTAAACAGGTCGATATAGAGAATTGCCAGCAAACCCCTGTATCATGGGACCACCCTTAAAGTGACAGAAACACTCAAAACCCAGGTCAACACCGGTGCCTGCTAGCCCACTTCGATGAAAAATTACCAAACTAGACTTAGGGCCATTTCCGGCATGTTTCTCGAGACAATACCTAAGTCCTCAGAACGATAAGTCCACCCTTCCAAGATTATCTTAAACACAATCCGGCATGATTAGGTGTCTTCCAGTCAGTTTCAGACCAATTTCGAGACGTTTCGGTCAAGATGACCATTTTGCCCCTAGGCATCCAAGTGCCCCGGGAACCACACCGGCTCTGTGTATCAAACCGGTAGCCTCTCGAGAATGCTTTTTATAGTATTCTTGACCTTCCATTACCTTTTTGGATCGTTCCGAGTCAATTCTAGCAAACTCGATGCGAAATGACTATTTTACCCCTAGTGGGCCGGTCGCCTTTTCTGACCACACCAGCTCTGGGTATCAAATCGGCAACCTCCTGGGACATTCCAAGTCCATCCCATTAGTTTTCTAGTCCAGTTGACCCTTTTTTCCCTACTGGCCCGGTCAACCTTTTCAACACATCCTAACATCATTTTTCAAGTCTACTATCCCCGAGACACTGTTCTAAAGGTTCTCATCTCTTTTCAGCCTTCCGGGCCATTCCCGGCCCTTTCAAATCATTCACGGACCTTTCGGAGTCACTCCTAGTGAAGCCAGGCTAAAAATTGCATGGTAGTCACCAGTACAGGCGCCCAAATCTTCTGAAGATACGTTGCTTGCCGACCTTAAAACTTTCCTAAGTGGCTGGTACCACTAGTAGTGGCACCAAGTCAAATTTTGGCCTGGCACCACTGCAACAAACGCCGGGTCATTCTTTTCTTTATAAATATAGTGCCTCCTCTAACGTGAAAAAGGTCTGCAAACTCAGTTTAAAAAACACCCCTCTTCGATATACAGAGTTTGTAGCCTCCCTAAACCTTAGTCTTCTTTAAGTTTTTCAAAACCCTAGCCTCCATACACAAACCCTAGCTCAAATATACTCCTATACACTCAAAAACTAGCCTCCAAAGCTTCCATTGAAGACTTGAAGTGCGGCAACCCGAAGCACTTGAAGATTAAGATGAAGACTAAAATGAAGACCGAAGCAAAGCAAGGAAAACAAAGCAAATAAAAAAAAACGCAAGGTAGGTTTTCTTTTTATGTTTAGGCATCTTTCCTGTCTCTCTTCTCTCTCCGAACCCACTCGGGTTTTCTTCTATTTTAATCCCCCATCTTCTTTCCCCCCTTTCTTGCATGCTTGAAAGAAGGGACTTCTCGGTCCATGTATAAGATTAGGCTATTGAGAGTCACCGTGTCAGGGACTTTCTCTTAGTCTCACTGGAGACCACATGGATTCGGCCCCTTTGATTATGTGGTGAAGCCTTAACCTTGTATGTTTACGACCCCAACTTGCATTGTGCATATCATGATTTTGCATTCCTCCAAAATTCGTTTCCAACTTGTTTTCAAAACTTGCATCAAAACCATTTTCAAAACTTGCGTTAAATCTTCTTCTTCAAAACTTGTTTTCAAAATTACAATCCTAAGGTGATTCTAGCCTTTCCATGGTTAGGGTTACTTTAGGAAAATATTACATTTAAAGTGACCATTATGGTCCATATTTTCAAATCGCTGTTGTTTTCAAACCACAATCTTATAATGGTTCTAATATTCTTATGGTTAGAATCGTTTTAGGAAAGTGTGATATTTTTATAGGCTTGCAAAAGTCCATATTCAAATCTTTTTCAAAATCTCTTTTTAAACTCACTTTTCCAAAACCTCTTTTTAAAATCCTCTCCAAAATATATTTTTAAACTTACTTTTTAAAACCTCTTTTTAAAATTCCCTCCAAAATCTCTTTTTACATCTACTTTCTAAAAATCTCTTCTCCAATATATTTTCAAAAAAAACTCTCTCCAATCTCCTTTCCAAAATTATTTTCTAAGGATTCCCTTCAAAAACTTAACTTCCTTAAACTTCCTTTCTAGAAACTCTCCATAGGTTTCCTTCCCAAAGACTCTTTCTAAAATCCCTTTCCAAAAACTCTCTTTTCAAAATTCACTTTCTAAAAACTCCTTTTTAGGATTTTCTTCTAAAAATCTCTCTTTCCAAAAGACCCACTTTCCAAAGGTCCCTTTTCTTAGAGTCTAAGTCAAGCCCTAGAGCCAACGATTAGGAAACCCTAATTTTCTTTCCTAAAACATTTTTACATAAAAATCATAAATTTCCATAAACCAATTTCCTACATCAAATCATAGACCTCCAAATTTAAGGTTTCTAAAACTTCCCCTTCCAATTCCATGTCAAATCTAATCTCCGTTTTAGAAAACTAAATCCAATCTCCCTATTTTGGAAAATAGATTCAATCCTCCATTTTTAGAAATAAAATCAAACCACCTCTTTTAGAAATAAAATCCAATCTTTTGTTTTAGGAAATAGGAATCTCAAATCTTTCTAAATTTCCAAATCTTTCCAAACTCAAAACTTCCTTAAATCAAAACTTTCTAAAAATGAAACCTTCCTTAAGTTAAAAATTTCCAAATCAAAAAATTCTAAACTTTCCTATTTCAAAGCTTTCCTATTTCAAAACTTTCATATTTCAAAATATTTTCAAATTGAAACTTTTCAATCTCGAAACCTTTCCTAAAATGAAATCTTTCCTAAAACAAAACTTTCCTAAAATGACACTTTCCTATTCTGAAACTTTCCTAATTCGAACCTTTCCTAAATCCAATCTTTTCCTAATCTTCCAAGTTCAATGTTCGAGTCAAATCTTTCTTAAACCTCAAGTCCTTCCTAAATCCTATCTTCCTAAGTCTAGGTTTTCTAAACCTCAATCTTTCCAAATAAAAATCTATTCTTTTCAATTCCAAATTCCAATTTCCAATCTTCTATTCTAAGTTCAAATCAAACTCCTTTTTCCAATCAAACTCTTTTTCAAATCAAAATCTTATATTTTCAATCGGACTCTTGTCCGAACTACGATTGACCTTATTCCTAAAAAAGGATACGTAGGCAACTCTCATGGGTGCGATCACAATCTTTTTCAAGCTTCTATTTCCACAACTTTTTCCAACTTCCAATCCCATGATCTATTTCAAACTTCCAATTCCAAATTTCTATTTTCAAATCTCTATTTCCAATTTCCAAAACTTTCTTTCAAAATCAAATCTATCTCTTCAAATCTATTTTCAAACTCTCTTTTCTTGCATATCATGCATCATTCTTGTAAACATTCTTTTCTAAAGTGGATAGTTTTGGACATGTATTAATCGAAGACTCTATTAGGTGAATCTAGGGTGAACAGACATGTAAGTACCGCAAGGGCGGGGTAGGGTGATGGCTTAGTGCGTCTTCTCTACATGTAACCAACCTCCGAACTTAGATCACTGTTTTCAAAGACCAAACGGAGTTACTTTTCAAAAAAAGGCTTAAATATTTTCTAAAGGTTGCCAAACAACCTGTTTTTTTAAAAACCATCTCTTGAGGAAGTATTTTCAAAATCGTTTTCAAAAATCTTAAGTGTAGTCTTCGAATTGTGCTTAGTTTTAGGTGACCTAACTCACCTTAACCAAGTTAGGTGGCGACTCCAAATGTTTTTCAAAGGCTCTTTATTCAAATTAAATTTTCAATTCAAACCTAGTCGCACTCATTCTTGTAAGAGGATGAGTTCTAACGAGAGAGTACAGTATTTTTTCCGCTTGTGTGTGTATTCCTTAACTGCGAAAAATCTAGGTGCGACAGCTGGCAACTCCAATGGGGACACTTAGAGGGTTAGGCCATAGTCATGTCTCTTTACCCTTCACCCATGTAGAGTCTTTGATTAACTTGTTCATTTCTATCCACTTTCAATTTTCAAAATCAAAATTTCAAAGTTGATTTAAAAAACATGCATTCAATTCTATTCATATTATCTTATATTAAGCTTGCCATCCACATACTAACTCTTCCATCTTTGTTTTGTAGGTGCGCTTTTGTTTACAATATTAATTCATTAAATGTTATGCATGAATGTGATGAATAGAATGAATGGGAGTTGTTAGGCTCTTTCTTCCACTTTCAAAAATCACACTCACACTGCACGTGTACTTGCATTCTGCATACTTACTTTTTTTCCCTGATCTATCTTTTCTGGTTAGATGGGGGAATGGTATATTGGTTATGGGCAAGATATTGTGTCAGTTTCTTCGCCTATGGCCTCTTGATGGTTCCCCCGCTCGAATCACCAACCGATCATGGCACCACCTCGGGGAGTGAGCCTAGGTTTGAAGATCCGGGAACTGAGCCTTTTTAGGACGCATTAGTAAACCCTCAACCCCATGCTCATATAGACACCATGCATAGCCGAACCTCTACCGAATTTAAGACACGCGCACCATTTTCCAAAACCATAGAGGAAAGGGCGACTGCTTTTGCTTTCCTTTATACCTATTTATTCTTGTTGTTATAATAACTGTATTCTTACTGTTATAATGCTTGTCTAACTGCTCATGCATGCACATTTATTTTATCATTGCATTCTCTCTTCTTATACTCTATGCATCCATTTTCATACATTCCATATTCCATGTCAAGAAAAGAGTTCCAGAGTAACTCAAGTCAATCAACCTAAAGAGAGTGACACTGAGGTTACTCTCCCTTGCATTAAACCTACCCAAGCCCCAAGGGTTCCAACATAACCCTAAGGAATCATGGCATGCACATCAATGCATTCCATAAAAGGGGCCCCAATCCCTCTATGCTCACGGAGATAGGGTTGCTAAGAAGATAAGGGATAATCGATCAACAAGGTCTTTCAGCGACCTCTTCGACATTAAATCCAACAAAGGCAAATCCGAAGACTCAAGAGTAGTTTAGGTTTTCTTTTGTAAAAATAAATAGGTGGAGGTCCAAAGAAACATGTTCCCCCTCCCCTCATTAAAATCTATTTTAATTCTTTTGTATCTTAAACTCAAAGTTAAATGTACTTCTTATTTTCCGCGAATAAAGGGATGACGAATGAATGGATGAATGAATGTTCCCGCTCAATGGTAAGGAATCTGCATGCAGGGGCAAACCCCCTATCTCCAAGAATTGAGCCAAAGGTGTCATGTTTAGTTCCCCCCTCAAAGAGTAAGGGCACCCCCTAGGACATGCATTGCATAAAAATTTCAAATCAAGGTACTAACTTCTCTTTTTTTTTTGTCTTCTATCCTCCCCCTCCTCATTTCCAAGTACCAAGAGAACCGAAGACAGAAGCAAGACAAGAAGGGGGTTTTTCTAAACCATTCATTTATTGTTATCATACTGCTCACATGTTCACTTTTATTATGTTCATGCATCTATATCCATTCGGAGACAAGAGTTCCAAGAAACTCAAGTCATTGCATTCTCATACATCTAATCACCTATAGAGAAAAATGAGCAATCCAATCTCATGTTAATCTAACCTACCAAAACTCCTAGGGTTCCTCAACACTAGGGATTCATGGCATACATAGAACCATATCTTTAGAGAGGCCCAAATCTCTCTTTGTCCATAGAGGTGGGATTGCCCAAATAAAGAAACATCAGCCGGCCCACACTGAAGAGGTATTGTATTGCATAATAAGGGCAAAACCCCACCTCCAAAATGGACTTGTCATCATGCCTAGATTCCCTCAAAACAGGGACCCTTCATAGGACATACATCGCATAAAACCTCCAACTCCACGTGCTGACTGCATTTTGTTTTTGTTTTTCTTTTTCTAGGTTAGAGAGCACAACTGAATTCATGAAGTCCCTCTAGCACCTGACCAGATTCAAACTTATGGAAGGATAGGTCTAGTGGTTAGAAGAGGCCGAACCTACATCAAGGAAAAAGAAGAACTAACCATCCATCTACAAGACTCACCTCCACACCATGCCGCAACAATCACCGTCCATGCAAAAGGAGGCTTCACCGTTTGCAAAGTTCTATTAGACCCGTGCATTACTACAAAAGAATCTCCTAACTGCCAAATGAATACCAAACACCGCAAGAGATCTGTTAATCCGCCCTCCATCGTTTCGTGATACATCTGGAGAATGAAATACCAAAGAAGTTGACCCAGTTTCAAAACCCTGTTAGGGGTTCTCACCAAGAGGTCCATAAGAAAAGGGAGGTTTTCGTAAAATTCGTCTATTTTCTTTTCGTCTTTCTAGTTCTCGCATACCTTCTTTAAATAAACATTGCATGCCATGTAATCATGTTTTTAAATAAAAATAGGTAGTTTCCAGTTTATCCTATTTGTCTTATATTCTTGTGGACGATTATTGCATTTAGGGATTCTTTCCCATTTGGTAAATGACTCGACTTGAAGGATGGGATAGCATGGGCAACCCATTCAAAGCGGGGTTAACACCTTTGAGAAACAAAGAGAAAGTGAGACATAGGAAGGAGATAGTCTCATAAAAAAGATGTAGAATTCATTGAAGAGGCGACACTTGCGTGATATCCTAGCTAAGTGATGGGCAGCCAAGTACTCAAAATGATGAGGAGGCATTGTTCTATTTATCCCAAATAAACACTATCATTTGCTCAGCCCACTAGAGCCGTCAGTGATCTCTTTTTAGATATCCCCAAACTTATAACCATCCCCCACACTGGGGTAAGCACAAAATAATTGATTTGATAGAATATATAGTGGTTTACCAGCGAAAGCACACTATTGTTGTTAAGACCATTGTCTAAATTTTGTACAAAGGCTTTATGGACCAAGCAATTTAATTTGAAGTAATGAAAGGCCCTCATTTCTTCTACCATATACAAACATATCCCCTTTACTTAACCCACTAGTGTCTCACAAAAAGCGAAAGATTTTTTGTTTGTCAACCCCGATCCGAAACTATTCCCCCACACTGGGACAGACAGGCAATAAAAGACCTGGCAGAGAATGTCATCGACCATCAAGCTGAAGTAACGTGAAGGCTTTATGGATCAAGCAATCTTATTCAAAATGAAGAGAGACCCTCATTTCATTTCCCATACAGTTAAAAGCAACCCTTGTCAAATCTGTTGAGCCAGTTACTTTTTTCTCTAGAAAAAACCTCAACCTAGGGATCACTGCCCACAATGGGTTAAATTGAAATACTAAGAAAATGATCTGAGAGAAAGAAGTTGTGGAAATGTTCGTCTTGCAGAAAGCAAAAAAAAAAAGGAAAGAAACAGAAAAGCAAAGAGGAAAAGCTACCACGGGGCAAGTCAAAAGAATAAAAAAAAAAAAAAAAAAAAATGAAGGGGCAACCCCGTTAGAAGCTCAAGGATCAAGCTACAAGAAATGTGAACTCCTTGAAGAATATATAGTTATTCAAAGGTGATCCTAGGTAACAAAGAAGCCCAGTAAAAACAATAGGTTAGAGCCTTTACCCTTTCTTGTAAAAACCCAAAACCATGGCCTACATTACAATCCTGTTAAAGTCCTCTCCGATTGAAAAAAGATTACTTGATCTAAATGAGCCAAATGTGTTGTTGACGCTAGAGTAGGATATTAGGGGACGAAATCTCGCTGGAAGACCAACTAAGGATAATGTGGATCTAAACCCTACTAGAAACAACATCAAATTTGAGCCTGCTTATCCTTTTCATTCATAAACCCCTTAGCCTAGCCTATGTTACGATCCAAATTAAAGTCCTCTTTGATCAAAGAAAATTGCTCAGTCCAAATAAGCATGAACAATACCAAGACAAATAGGATAAGAAAAGAGAAGTGAGGAGGAATGCAGGGGCAATCTCATGCTCAAAAGTGTGCTTAGATGGTTTTGATTTAAACAACCCACTAAAAGAAGATATTTGAGCCTAAATATCCCTTTATTTCTTACAACCCCTAAACTCAGCCTGCATTACGATCCTAAAAGAAGTCTTATTGGATTGAAAGTCTAGCTGTTCATCACTCTGCAAAGGGCATGCGAGTTGTCGCTCGAGCCATAGTGGCATTTTAGAGATCTGAGAGAGAAAACTAAGTGAGATTAGAAAAAACCCCAAACAACAACCTTGTAGAAAGTAGAGATAGAATAGCAAACCGAAAAGTCAAGATTCTTGGAGAATGGTGCAAATGCTATTACACCCCAATGAGAATGGGACAAAATCAAATGGGGCAGAATCTTGGAACGAAAACAGAATCCTAAGAGTATGGGCCCTGGGGCCATCCTGGGTCATTCTTTGTAAATAGTTTATATACGTGTAGTACAATGCATCCATGACATGTATAACCTGGACATCCATTAAATTCCTGTGTAGTTTTTATCTATTCATGTATTCATCAAAGGCATGACATGCATTAAATTCCATTCCTGTATGAACTTGTGCATTCAATATATATATATATATATAAAAGTAGGACATGCAAAATAAGTCATACATCTAATTCCATGTGCATTCATAAAAAATAATAATAATAAAATATAATAAATAAACAAATAAAAAGAGTATAACATCCATTTACCCCTTTACCTGTGCATTTTTAGAATTAGCATAAGTAAACTGTTTTTGTACAAGAACTAAGTCTATGTCTTTCTCTCTCTCTCAAATAAGAAATAGGGAACAAGGTAAAACGAAAAAAGGAGCCACAGCCACCGCTTAAACATCCACAGCATCGGCACACACCTTAGAAAGCTCAGATTTCCATGGCTAACAAGAAATAGAGAATAGGTCAATGGTCCACTCTCGACTTCCCCAATCAAATGACTCCTAGCTCGGGATACCATGTATGCTGGAATAGAGGAGTAACAAATAAGTGCCTAATCGCCAAAAGCTGGAAAAGAGTAACGCATCCCCGAAAATGAGCATCGACCCCATGCTAGAGTTTGGTAAGACTCACGAAGGTCTCTCCCACGACCATAGGAGCATGGGAGTGCCCCTCGTGAATCTTGACAAGTAGTGCATATAATTGACAGTCGATCAAGTCATCCCTCCTGGTGGAAACATCAACAAGTTCAGGAGAAGCAGAGCTAGGGCTACCATGGAGAAATGGACCAATCTTGAGGAGTATGCCAATCCCCTATCCGTCACAAACTCAAAATGAGAGAAATAAGAACTTCACTGGGACATAGGAAAACTGGGGCAGCAGATCAGAAGAAAAGGCCACATAATGGAGCCCAAGCTGAGAAGAGACAATCGTGACACAGCCATCGGGAAAAGTAGGTCTCATAATGTCAGCTGAACCATCTCGAAGGCCTAGGAGGAAGCCATACTCATAGGGAGTAGGGGCAAGCTCACATTCCCCAAAATGGAAGAGAGACATGTCAGGTGACCAAAAAGGAACCACTGCCAAAAAACAAGCTACACCAATAAGAGAGAAGCCATGCAACCAAAGGACTATCGAAAAATTTCTTGCTCATCTGGAGGATACCTGTCATACCAAACCTGTAGTCAACTCAAAATAGCGTCGGCCATCCTAAAAGTTCAAAGTGGGAAACCTCGGCATCCATCTCCTCTTCAAAGGCTAGCTTGACTGAAAAGAAGGGGTCGACTGGACGTGTACTTCCCCCATCCTCTTTGGTTGGAAGATGCATGTCAAGTAGATCGCCGATTACCCCTAAATCAACTGGAGCAGCGTCTCCTCTTGGAACCATCATTACCCGCATCTGTCATCTAAAAAAGGTAAGCCAAGGTAAGAGGTGTTAATATACGGTATATGCAAATAAGAAATTAAAAGTAGAAGAAAAATAATAATAAAATAAAAACAAACAAAAATAAAACAAATAATAAAAAGATTTCAAGTGATAAGTCAAAATGAATTTCCTACACATTTTGATCTATCAATTTCGGGTCAAAATGAGTTTTCTAAAATCTCAAGGGTTTTCTATCTTTTTCCTTAAAAAATATTTTATTTCAAAACCTTTTCCAACTCTTTCTCTGATTTCTAAAAATTTTAGAAGAGTTTCGTTTAAAACCGGTCGCTACCACACTCACAACATCAACACAAAACACAAATCTTGCACTCTACAACATCACAATCACATAGCATCAACTCCTGCGCACACTTTTTAAATTTTCAAACTTTTCAAAAGACTTGTCTTATTTTCCAACAAATCAGTGGTTTTCAAAGTTATCCTAAAATTTCTCAAAATCATGTCAAATGTTTTCTAATATATTCCTACATTTTTCTAAACACTAAATTCTAATAATTTCTCAATTTTCTCAATTTTCCTATTTTTCTAAGTATTTTTCCATTTTTCAAAAAGTCCAAAATTCAAAAACTTTTCAAAAAATCATGAAACTTCACACAGTTGTTAAACACATTTTTCTAAGGCACACAGTATAAAAATCTAGCCGAAAAACTCAATGCCCAAAGCTGTAGGGAGAAACCCCTAATTTTTGCAAAAACCCCTTCACATAATCACATAAAATCACTCAAATTTAATCAAACAAGCACCAAAATGCAAAAATAACTTCACCACAGTGTTCAAAACATATCGAAGCATCAATTTCCACTATTCACATGGTTCAAACGGAATTCTACACATCAAAATCCACATAAAATAAAAAAACTCACCTCTTAGAGTTCTCCGGCAAAATCTTCTCTTCCGGCGACTTTTTCAGCGACGACGTCTACTTCTGGCAATCCCCCATGGTCCCTAAGAGGCGCTCCTTCAATGTCCAAGTCGGTTTCCTCGCAATGCCTCACGGTTTTGCAAAAATCTTTTGAATCCCGCAAGTGCTCGAACCAGAAAAGTTTCTGGTTTTTTATCCCAGGACTGTGGCGCCAAGCCAATTCTACCAAAGCGCCACTGATAGTGGCGCCAATTCCAAATTCCGGGCAATTTTGCCCTTTTTCCCGCCAAAACTTGATTTGAAAGGCCTTTTGGGCCCATTATCCATTTCCAAGCTCCCGTTTTTGAAAATTTCCAAAATTCGTCCCTCCAACCGCTTCACAGTCAACATAGGACTCTTACTCTATCGTTTTCTGTCTTTGTCAAGCAAGGACAAAAAAGGGACAGTTGTAAGCACCCCATATTTGCTCGCTCGGTAGTCTTCAGTCCGTCTAGACTTTTATTCAAGTCAATATGGACATATTCTGAGTCAACTCAATTTTTCAAGTCTAATTCCATCTATCAATCGCTTCGCGGGCCCTTTGGGCCCAAATAGAGGCAAAATTACTAAAATGCCTTTGAGGGCATTGTTCGGTCCAATTCTAATGGGCACGTCTTTTTGAAGACGGTAAGTCCCCTTTCCAATTCCAATTCCAATTCCAATTCCAATTCTAATTCCAATTAAATCCAGCACGTCCCTCGAGAAAGTTGATTCCTCAAGGCAATAAGTCCATCCTATCCGACACGTTTCAAAAGAAACTCTTCGGAACAGTAAGTCCCTTCAAACCCGTCGACCGGGACAAGACCCCAAGTCCTCGAGATGGTAGAACGGTCCACCTTCGGCGCCTACTAGCCTGCCAACGTAGAAATGTCCATTCGACATGCTTTCCGAGAAAGTTGATTCCTTAGGTGCTAAGTCCACCTAGCAACTTCCATAGATTAGGCAGTCTATGGAATGATCGCGACTCGTTAAAGTAACGAAAATACTCGTAAATATCGCAACCGTCAGAGTGACGGAAACACTCGTAAACAGGTCGATATAGGGAATTGTCAACAAACCCCTATATCATGAGACCGCCATCAAAGTGACAGAAACACTTAAAACCCAGGTCAACACCAATGCCTGCTAACCCACTTCGGTGAAAAATGACCAAACTGCCCCTAGGGCCATTTTCGGCATGTTTCTCGAGACAATACCTAAGTCCTCAAAACGATAAGTCCACCCTTCTAAGATTGTCTTGAAGACAATCCAGCATGATTAGGTGCCTTCCAGTCAGTTTCAGGCCAATTTCGAGACATTCCGATCAAGATGCTCATTTTGCCCCTAGGCATCCAAGTGCCCCGAGAACCACACCAGCTTTGGGTATCAAACTGGTAACCTCTCGAGAATGCTTCTTATAGTATTCTCGACCTTCTATTATTTTTCTGGATCATTCAGAGTCAGTTTCGACAAACCTAATGCGAAATGACCATTTTGCCCTTGGTGGGCCGGTTGCCTTTTTTGACCACACCGGCTCTGGGTATAAAACCGGCAACCTCTTGGGACATTCTAAGTAATATTCCTAAACATCGAGTCTTCTTCCGAGATATTCCGAGTCCATCCTGTTAGTTTTCTGGTCTAGTTGACCGTTTTGCCCCTAATAGCCCGGTCAAACTTTTCAACACATCCTATTATCATTTTTCAAGTCTACTATCCCTGAGACACTATTCTAAGGGTTCTCATCTCTTTCCGGCCTTCCGGGCCATTCCCAGTCCTTTCAAATTATTCCCAGACCTTTCGGAGTCACTCCTAGTGAAATTAGGCTAAAAATTGCATGGTAGTCACTAGTACAGGCACCCAAATCTTCTAAAGATACGTTACTTGCCGACCTTAAAACTCTCCTAAGTGGCCTCGTGCCACTGCAACAGGCGCCAGGTCATTCTTCTCTCTATAAATACAGAGCCTCCTCCAGCGTGAAAAAGGCAAACTCAATCTAAAAAACTCCCCTTTGCGATATATAGAGCTCGTGGCCTCCCTAAACCCTAGTCTTCTTTAGGTTTTCCAAAACCCTAGCCTCCATACACAAATCCTAGCTCACATATACTCCTATACACTCAAACACTAGCCTCCAAAGCCTCCATTGAAAACTTAAAGTGCTACAACCCAAAGCTCTCGAAGATCAAGACAAAAACTAAAGCGAAGACCGAAACAAAGCAAGTGAAACAAAGCAAATAAAAGAAGACGAAAGGTAGGTTTTCCTTTTATGTTTACACATCTTCCCCCTCTCTCTTCTCTCTCCGAACCCACTTGGGTTTTCTTCTATTTTAATCCCCTATCTTCTTCCCCCCCTCCCCCCCTCCTTTCTTGCATACTTGAAACAAGGACTTCTCGATCCATGTGTAGGATTAGGCTATTGAGAGTCACCGTGTTGGGAACTTTCTCTTAGTCTAACCGGAGACCACGTGAGTTCGGCCCTGTTGATTATGTGGTGAAGCCTTAACCTTGTGTGTTCATGACCCCAACTTGCATTGTGCATATCGTAATCTTGCATTCCTCCAAAATTTGTTTTCCAACTTGTTTTCAAAACTTGCATCAAAACCATTTTCAAAACTTGCGTTAAATCTTCTTCTTCAAAATTTGTTTTCAAAATCACAATCCTAAGGTGATTCTAGCCTTTCCATGGCTAGGGTTCCATATTTTCAAATCATTGTTGTTTTCAAACCACAATCGTAGAATGGCTCTAATCTTCTTATGGTTAGAATCATTTTAAGAAAGTGTGATATTTTTAGAGGCTTGCAAAAGTCCATATTCAAATCCTTTTCGAAATCTCTTCTTAAACTCACTTTCCAAAATCTCTTTTTAAAATCCTCTCCAAAATATCTTTTTAAACTTACTTTTCAAAACCTCTTTTTAAAATCCCCTCCAAAATCTCTTTTTACATCTACTTTCTAAAAATCTCTTCTCTAATATATTTTCCAAAAAACTCTCTCCAATCTCCTTTCCAAAATTATTTTCTAAGGATTCACTTTAAAAACTTAACTTCCTAAAACTTCCTTTCTAGAAATGATCCCTAGGTTTCCTTCCCAAAGACTCTTTCCAAAAATTCCTTCCGAAAACTCTCTTTTCAAAATTCACTTTCCAAAAACTCCTTTTTAAGATTTCCTTCTAAAAATCTCTCTTTCCAAAAAACCTACTTTCCAAAAGTCTTTTTTCTTAGAGTCCAAGTCAAGCACTAGAGCCAACGATTAGGAAACCCTAATTTTCTTTCCTAAAACATTTTTACATCAAAATCATAAATTTTCATAAACCAATTTCCTACATCAAATCATAGACCTCCAAATCTAGGTTTTTTAAAACTTCCTCTTCCAATTCTATGTCAAATCCAATCTCAGTTTTAGGAAACCAAATCCAATCTCCCCATTTTGGAAACTAGATTGAATCATTCATTTTTGGAAATAAAATCAAACCACCTCTTTTAAAAAAAAAATTCAATCCTTTGTTTTAGGAAATAGGAATCTCAAATCTTTCCAAACTCAAAACTTCCTTAAGTCAAAACTTTCTAAAAACGAAACTTTCTCTGTTTCAAGCTTCTATTTCCACAACTTTTTCCAACTTCCAATTCCATGTTCTATTTCAAACTTTCAATTCCAAATTTCTATTTTCAAATCTCTATTTTCAAATCTCTATTTCAAATTTTCAAAACTTTCTTTCAAAATCAAATCTATCTCTTCAAATCTATTTTCTAAAATCAAATCAAGTTTTTTTCAAATCTATTTCCAAACTCTCTTTTCTTGCATATCATGCATCATTCTTTTAAACATTCTTTTCTAAAGTGGATAGTTTTGGACATGTATTAATCGAAGACTCTATTGGGTGAATCTAGGGTGAACAGACATGTGAGTACCGTAAGGACGGGGTAGGGTGATGGCTTAGTGCATCTTCCCTACACGTAACCAACCTCCAAACTTAGATCACTGTTTTCAAAGACCAAACAAAGTTATTTTTCAAAAAAGGGCTTAAATATTTCTAAAGGTTGCCAAACAACCTGTTTTCTTAAAAACCCTCTCTTGAGGAAGTATTTTCAAAATCATTTTCAAAAACCCTAAGTGTAGTCTTCGGATTGTGCTTAGTTTTAGGTGACTTAACTCACCTTAACCAAGTTAAGTGGCGATTCCAAATGTTTTTCAAAAGCCCTTTATTCAAATCAAATTTTCAATTAAAACCTAGTCGCACTCATTTTTCTAAGAGGATGAATTCTAACGAGAGAGTACAGTATTTTTCCCGTTTATGTGTGTATTCCTCGAGTGCAAAAAATCTGGGCGCGACAAGGTTCATTAGCAGATCTTCAAAAAAGTGCTAACCATTTTTCCAACTCTTGAAGAAACAAGAGTGATTTAGTTGGGGACTGGACTGTTATCAAACCCTTATCGATCTCAAATGTTATCTAACCCATCCACCACTCCTTTTCGCTTCGTTTAAACACAAAGAGCTTTATCTATAACTGGCTATTTCAAAGCATGCTGTCAGCATCGTACTACTTTGACAACAAGATAGACAACAGAGGCCAATTTAGTATGTCAGCAAGACTCTCATGGGGGCAGAAACTAGATATCTACCTCTGAAAAAGTTGGCTTTTTTTTATTAGTGATGGCATCACACAAGTTAGTGCATTGCTTCAAAGCTCATGCTATCATTGTCCTCACTGATCACCAGGCTAGTGCCTCCTATTTTAGTATGGCTATGACTTTGGCAAAAACCCATGATGTCGTGGTAAATGATTTGTAACGCAATGGGTATTGGAGTAGAATGTGCACTGCTTTACCCACTCCTACCAACCGACTTACGCCTTTGTACTTCCAAAGTCTCTACAAAGATGATATCTCCACCCTGAGGTGTTTCTTCTTTTTCTTCCTTTTATCAAAAGTGGTTGAAAACACTGAAGAGGTGATCATGAGTTGGTATTAGCAAAATCAGTTGTGTACAAAAGTGCAAAGAAAGATCGGTGTAAACCTGTTTCATGAGGAACCCTAGGGCAACACAGTGTCGGTCTTTGGTCTTTGGGGATATTCCTGAATTCCCATGGCCCCATCAGCCACACTATCACCTCAGCCACACCCTTTCTAGAGCTAGGAAGAACCTGGACGATCTCCCTACTATGGTCCCGTGTTCTAAAGTAATATCTTATATAGTCATCATTCACCGGAACAGGGGTGTAGCAGTAATCAAATTCCCAGATACCAAAATTGAGGATCCGGTTTAGTCCTACAATACCCATAATGATTCTAAAGATGTTCGAGGTTAATTGGACAGGAGAAACCCTATAGTTGTTTAGAAACTTGAGAAGGAATGGATGGAGAGGGAACCTAACTCTGCCCTCTATTGTGGCGATTAAAGGGAAGGGTACGCCCTTGTCGATCTTATATGGGGTGTGTTGACTCTACGCCTTGATTTTGATGATAACTAAACCTTGTGTTAGTTTACTAATGCATTTAATTAATGTGCAGATTCATAAGGATTATAATTTAGACTTCAAGCTTGACTTAAAGTCTAATACATATCAAAATGGTTGCACAACAATTCTAAGTTTGAGCCATGCACCAAAACAGAGCAATTGCACCCATTCAAACTTCAAACAAATTATTTGCATTCGAAGAGGTTAAAGGTACTCAAAAGAAGATTTCAATAAGTGTGTAAAGACTCAATGAAGTTGACTTGAATTCGAAGAGATTGAAAGTGTCCAAAAAGAGAATTCATCATAATTGCAAAGTCTCTATAAAGAATTCAAAAGAAGACTTCATCAGGGCTGTGAAGATTTAATAAAGTTAATGTATATTGAGAATGCTCAAAAGTAGACTTCATCAAGCTTCTAAAGACTCAATGAAGTTATCCTAAAAATGAGATCGGCATCATGTATATGAACCTCAACATGGATAAAAAGAAGGTTAGCAGCAAATGAAAAGAGCTCGGCAATGGAGAAGAGAAACTTGGCATCAATGAAATGAAGTTTGGCAGCTGAGCAATAAAGAAAATATGATCATCAAAAGAAAATTTCAATCCAAAAGTTGAATTGATGCTATTCTCGAAGAATAACTCTGGTTTAAAGAGCATCATACCCCAAAGAGAAGATCTCTTGAAAATCCCCAGATTATTTGAAGCTAAACTGGACAAGGAAGACATGGATGACGATTTCTGGGTGATGTGTCAACACATGATCCTGATGTGTCGACATATGGAGACAGTGGACAAAATCTAAAAAATGGAGGCTTGATGTATCAACACATGAAGCTAAGTGTCGACACATGGGGACTAATGGCTATATTTTTAAACGTTGTATTGAACTAGGCGCACATTTAATGAGCCTCCAATGGTTGAAATCAGTTCAGGGTCTTATATACAAGTCTTCGAAAGCATTTATGGGCAAGAGATACAACATTCACTGATTGATTGAGCTAAAAATTCTAAAAAATTCCATTTGTGTTCAAGTTGGCATTTAGTGAGCTATTTAGGGTCTGTTTGGTATAACTTTTTTGTTAAGCTTTTTTTAAGCTTTCAAGCAAAAAAGCCAAGTTTTTTTAGTTTTTTTGCTTTTCTGGTTTTACTTTAGCTAAAGATAAGCAAAAAAGCAAAAACTAAAAAGCAAAAAAGCCATATTTTTCTAGCTCTTTTGCTTATAAGCTTAAAAAAAACTAGCCGAAAAGCTGGTACCAAACAGGCTCTCAATTTCCATCTACTCTTCATAGAGAGTTTATATTTCATTTGTATATCTTTCATATACTTATAAGTGAGAGTTGGAGTGTTCTCTTGGAAAAGAAAAACATATGTAAGTTGAAGTGGATCTTAGATAAAACCGCTTGGTGGCTAGAAGAACTTGGGAAGAAGTTCTTGTGTAAAAGTGAGCTGAGCACTTTGGAAATCAGTATCTACTTTATAATTGGAGATTGCATAGTAGAAGAAGATTTCAAGGGGATCTTGGGATGAGGACGTAGACCACAAGTTGTGGTTGAACCTCGGTAATTCTTGGTGTGCTTTCTTATGCTCTGTTTTCATTTCATTATTGCTTACATTGCATCGCATATATCTTGAATTACTGTTCCATTGATTAGATCAATTTTAATTAATCTTAATTGCTTTAATTTTTGAAAAACCCAATTCACCCCCCTCTCGGGTTGCCTTTTGGGCCAACAATTTGTAGCAGAGCTTGTATTCTTATTTTAGACTTAACATCCTTGGAATAGATCCATGACAACCAACTTCGGAAGCTCTCTCGGTGAGAGTCAATCCACCAACAGACCACCTATGTTTAATGGCACCAATTAAACCTATTGAAAAAATAGAATGAGAATCTATATTCAATAAGTAGATTATGAATTATGGAGAATTATAGTGAATGGTCCCAAAACTCCTACGAAAAGAGTAGAAAGGATTGATATCCCTAAGCCTGAATCCGAATGGGATGAGGATGAAAATGCTGCAATATAATGCCA
>CM065393.1:7742500-7802500 GCA_033060915.1 Euryodendron excelsum | reverse complement strand
CCTAAAAATCCTAAACCGAAGAAGAGTTCGAAAACCCCAAATACATCGACATCCCCTATCCCGAAAGGCCAAAAGCAAAAATCGAAAGGGTATTCAAGCTAGGATAAAGGGAAGAATAAGAGAAGCAAAAAGGGAGAACTGGAGCCTTCTACTACCCTAAAACAAAATTAGTTGTATTTTAGTGAAGACCCCAAGAGAGGTACAATTCGAGTTTATCACTTAAAAAAGTTTTTAACAGTAGATGGGTAGATTATAGTTTCTTTAATCATTACAAATTTGAGTTTAGTACAAAATTGGCAAATTTGGGATGGAAATCTATGACTACATTGAGAGATAATGTTTACCCTGACTTAGTTGCCCATTTTTATGCCAATGCCGAAAGAAAATATGAAGAAGTATCCATTATAAGTTATGTTAAGGGTGTTACTTTCACTCTAGATAGAACTATGGTAAGGCATATTCTAGGACTTAGGCTTGGTGGAGAAACTTATCGAGATGATGTTCCTCGAAAAGATCAATTGAAAGCTTTTTATGGAGAGGAAGTGGATGAGTGTTTACAACCCCTTGCCACTGATTTGCCTCTTGAATTGAGACTGGTTCATCACTTTGCCTGCACCATTTTCACCACCAAAACTGGAAAGTATAAGTATGTTTCTGAAAAGGAATTGTTTTTCTTGTGGGCATATCTGACTGACTCTAAGATTGATTTGCCTCTGTTTATTTTGGATCATATGTACAAGGCTACTATTTTCAGAATCAATATGCCCTATGGTATTTTCTTAACAAAACTTTTCAAGCATTTCAATATTGATTTGAGCAATGACAAAAATAGGACCCCCAAGGCCATTAGTGATGAATACAATGAAAAGACTCTCAAGAGAATGAGGTACACTCTGAAAAATAACAAATGGACTCCTAAGAAATCTGTTGGTGGTAGTACTTCAAAGGAAAAGGCTTCATTTAGGAGTAGTTCCAGATAAAGGAGTACCAAAAGGAGTTTAAATCCAGAATTTGAAGGGAGTGACTTGAGTATGTTTATGGCTCAAGTGATGGAAACACTAGAAAAATTGAACAAAAAGGCCGACGTTACTGCCACAAAATTGTTGTTTGTGGAAAGGAAGGTGAGAGAACTAAAAAGGAAAGTACAAATGCTGAGAAATGGAAAAGGAAAAATTATAGAAGAAGAAGAAGATGAGAAAGAAGAGGAAAAAGAAGTGGAAGAAGAAAATGAAGAAGATGAGGAAAGAGAAAAGGAAGGAGAAGAAGAAGGAGACAAAAAAGGAGAAAAAGAACAAGAACAAGAGGATGAAGTAGAGGAAGAGACTGAAAAGGAAGAAATGATAGGGAAGAAGAGGCACATGAGGCTAAAGAATGAGGAAATCTGAAAAAGGACTAAAAGCAGAGGAGCAAGACTAAGAGGAAGACTCCTCAACCACAGAATCTGATGCCCCCAGTTCTGTTTCTGGTCACAAGTATGCGTTGAGGGACAAACTTGGCAAAAAGTTCTCCAACACCCTGACAACCCTCTTGTCCTAACCCCCTCACCACCAGCCTCTCCCCACTGACCTCTCCTCTTCATATCTTCTCTATCCATCCCATCTGTATTCTCATCTGCATTTTTGTTGAAGGATGGCATGTCATCCTCAAAGTTGTTAGCCCAGAAGGCAACCCGAGGGGGGGGGGGGGGGGTGAATTGGGTTTATTAAAAATTAAAGTAATTAAGATTAATTAAAACTAATCTAATCAATGGAACAGTAGTTCAAGATCTATACAATGCAATGCAAACAATAATAAAATGAAAACATAGCACAAGAAAGCACACCAAGAATTATCGAGATTCAACCACAATTTGTGGTCTACGTCCTCACTCCAAAATCCCCTTGAAGTTTTCTTTCACTATGCAATCTCCAATTACAAAGTAGATGCTGATTTCCAAAGTGCTCAGCTTACTTTTACACAAGAATTTATTTCCAAGTTTTTCCAGCAACTAAGTGATTTTGTCCAAGATCCACTTTAACTTACAAGTGTTTTTCTTTTACAAGAGAACACTCCAACTCTCACTTACAGGTATTTGAAAGACATACGAACGAAATACAAAGTCTTTATGAAAAGTGAATGGGAATTGAATAGCTCACTAACTACCAACATGAAGACAAAGAGAATTTTCAGATTTTTCAGCTCAATCAATCAGTAAATGTTGTATCTCTTGTTCATAAATACATTTGGAGGCTTAGATATAAAGCTCTGAATTGATTTCACCCGTTGGAGGTTGTTGGAGCTTTATTAAATGCATGCCCACTTCAATATAACGTTTAAAAATATAGTTGTTAGTCCACAGGTGTCGACACTTGATTTCCATGTGTCGACACATCAAGTTTGCATATTTCAGAATTTGTCCACTGTCTTCATGTGTCGACACATGGGTTTGATGTGTCGACACATCACCCAGAAAATGTTCTTCATGCTTTCCTTGATCAGTTTAGCTCCAAATAATTTAGGGATGTTTGAGGGATCTTCTCTTTGAGGTATGATGTTTTTTAAAAAACACTTAAGATCTTCAAGAGGTCTTCTCTTTGGAGTATGATAATACTTCAAAGTCTTTAATCCAATGAGATTATACAAGAATGTCTTCAACTCAATTAGGATAGAATTCAATTTGATTTTTTCTAAATCTTCTCTTAGATTCTTCAAGGAGTCTTTCCACACATGATGAATTCTTTATTTAAATCACTTTCAATCTCTTCGAGTCAACTTCATTGAGTCTTTAGAAGCTTGATGAAGTCTACTTTTGAGCATTCTCAATACACATCAATTTGATTGAATCTTTTCACACTTGATGAAATCTTCCTTTGAGTACCTTCAATCTCTTTTAATGCAAATCATTTGTTTGAAGTTTGAATGGGTGCAATTGCTCTGTTTTGGTGCATTGTTTGAACTTGTAAATATTGTGCATCCATTTTGATATGAATTAGACTTTAAGTCAAGCTTTAAATCTAAATTATAATTTTTATTAATCTGCATGCTAATTAAATGCATTAGTACACTAGCAGAAGGTTTAGTTATTATCAAAATCAAGGCGTAGAGTCAACAATCTTCCCTTTTTTATGATGACAAAACCTTTGCAAAAATAAACTATATAAGATGAAATGAAATAGATAGAATCAAAGTTCTTACTAGAGAAAACTCCCCCTTTATTTTGCAACTGATACTTCCAAGACAAAAACAATATCTTTTCTTTTGTTTGTTTAGCAAAAATAGATCTCAACTTTCAAAGAGAGTTTTGTAAGCACCCCATTTTTGACCGCTCGGCAGTCTACATTCCGTCCAGACTTGTTTTCAAGTCATTTTGGGCATATTCCAATTGAAACCAATTCTCTAGGTCCAAATTTTGTCTTTCCATTGCTTTGCGGGCCTGTCAGGCCCAAATAGAGGCAAAATGACCAAAATGCCCTTAGGGGCATTGTCCTTTCTTATTCCAAGTCCAGTCCCTCTCTTGAGACAGTTTATTCCTCGAGATGGTCCGAGTAGCAAAACTATTCACAAAACCGTTAGAGTAGCGAAAATACTCAATCCCGTCCGAGTAGCGGAAATACTCACAAATCATCAACCCCGTCCGAGTAGCGGAAATATCACACCGTTGGAGTGGCGGAAACACTCAAAACCTAGGTCAATACTTGTGTTTGTTAGCTCACTTCGGTGAAAAAGGACCAGACTACCTTTAGGACTTTTTCCGAGACTTTTCGGTCAAGATGACCATTTTGCCCCTAAGCATCCGAATGCTCAGGAACCACACCGGCTCTGGGTATCAAACCGGTAATGTCCCGAGAATACTTTTTATAGTGTTCTCGACCTTCCCTTACCTTTCCGGACCATTCTGAGTCAGTTCTGGCCAACCCGGTACAAAATGACCGTTTTGCCCCTGGAGGGCCGGTCTCCTTCTTCGACCACACCGGCTCTGGGTATCAAACCGGTAACCTACCGAGAATACTTTTTATAGTATTCTCAATCTTCCTTTACTTTTCTGAATCATTCCGAGTTAGTTCCGGCCAACCCGGTATAAAATGACCTTTTTGCCCTTGGAGGGCCGGTCTCCTTCTTCGACCACACCGGCTCTGGGTATCAAACCGGTAATGTCTCGAGAATACTTTTTATAGTGTTCTCGACCTTCCTTTACCTTTCCGGACCATTCCGAGTCAGTTTCGGCAAACCCGGTGTAAAATGACCGTTTTGCCCCTAGTGGGCCGGTCTCCTTTTCCGACCACGCCGGCTTAGGAAATCAAACCGACAACCTCTGGGAACATTCTAAATAATGTTTCCAGTTCTCAAGTCTTCTTCCGGGACAGTCCGAGTCTGTCCCGACAGTTTCCTAGTCCGATTGACCGTTTTGCCCCTAAAGGCTCGATCAACCTTTCCGACCCACCTTATCTTCATTTTTCAAGTCAAATACCTCTAGGATACTGTTCTAAGTGTTCCTGCTCCTTTCTGGCCTTCCGAGTCATTCTCGACTCCTTCAAATCATTCCCGGACTTTCCGGAGTCACTCCTAGTGAAGCCAGGCTAAAATTTACATGGTAGTCACTAGTACAGGCGCCCAAATCTAGTCAAAGATACGTTGCTTGCCGACCTTAATTGTTTCCTAAATGGCTGGCGCAAGCCAAAAAATGGCCTGACGCCACTCCTAGTGGTGCGAGTGTATAATTTGGCCTGGCGCTACTGCAACAAGCGCCAAGTTTGTCTTCCCTCTATAAATACAGAGCCTCATTCAACGTGAAAAAGGTCTGCAAACTTAACCTAAAAACCCTATACTTCGATATACAGAGCTCGAGCACCTCCAAAACCCTAGCCTCCTTAGGTTCTCCAAACCCTAGTCACTATACACAAACCCTAGCCTCCTATACACTCATACACTCCCCTTGAAGACTTGAAGAGCTACCATCCAAAGCTTGAGGACAACCCTTGAAGACTGAAGGTGAAGATCAAGACCGAAGACCGAAGACTGCACGGCGCGCAAAACAAATAAGAAACAAGGTAGGCTCCCTATTTAAATTTCCGCACTTCCCCCCTCTCTCTTCTCTCTCCAACCCGCTTGGGTTTTCTCTATTTTAATCCCCCATCTCTTTCCCGCCCTTTCTTTGCATGCTTGAAACAAGGGGATTCCCGGTCCATGTGTAGGATTGGACTATGGGAGAGTCACCGTGTCGGGGGCTTTCTTCTAGTCTAACCAAAGACCACGTGGGTCCGGCCCCCGTGATTATGTGGTGAAGCCTTAACCTTGTATGTTCACGACCCCAAATTGCATTGTGCATATCATAGTCTTGCATCTTCCAAAATTCGTTTTCAAAAAGTTGTTTTCAAAAATCGTTTTCAAACTTGTTTTCAAAATTGCATCAAAAGCTCTTTTTCAAAAACATGTTTTCAAAATCATAATCCTAGGGTGATTCTAGCCTTTCCATGGCTAGGGTTGCTTTAGGAAAGTGTTACATTAAAAGTGACCTTTTTGGTTTATATTTTCAAATCTTATTGTTTTTCAAAACCACTTTCTTAAAGTGGTTCTAGCCCTTTTATGGTTGGAATCGCTTTAGGAAAGTGAGACGTTTTCATACTTTCCAAAAAAAACTCTCTCTTCAAAAATCCCTTCCTAAAAATCTTTTTTTTTTAACATACTTTCCTAAAACTCTCCTCTTCAAAATTGTTTTCTAAAAACTCCCTTAAAAAATCTATTTTTCAAAACTTCCTTTTTCTACTCCTTTCCAAAAACTCTTTCTCCCCAAAATTCGCTTTCTAAAAACACTTCCTAAATTTACTTTCCTAAAAAACTCTCTCCAACAATCTCCTTCCAAAAATCTTTCTAAAAAACTCTCTTTCCAAAAATCTTCCTTCTAGAAACTCCCCTTTAGGATTTTTCCTCCCAAAATCTATGTTTCCAAAAACACACTTTCCAAAACTCATTCTCTTTAAAATCTCTTTCCAAAAACTTCCTCTTCAAATTCACTTTCCGAAAATTCCTCCTTAGGATTCCCTTCTAGAAAAACCTTCGTTTCCAAAAAAAACGCATTTTCCAAAAACTCTTTCCTTAGAGCCCAAGTCAAGCCCTAGAGCCCACAATTAGGAAACCCTAATTTTCTTTCCAAAAACATGATTTTCGAACTTTGCCCCAAACCTAGGTTTCCAAAATCTCTTGTTTTCACATCCAAACTATACATGTTTCCAAAACCTATTTTCTACGTCAAAACTATGGTTTTTCAAATCTAGGGTTTCTAGAATCTCCCTTTCCAAATCCTTGCCAAATCAAATCTTCCTTTTAGGAAACAAAATCAAACCTTTGCTTTAGGAAACCAAATCCAATCTCCCTGTTTAGGAAACTAGATCCTATCCTCCGTTTTTGGAAACAAAATCAAACCCTTGTTTTTAGAAACCAAATCCAATCCCTTCCTAATCCAAACCTTTCTTAATTCAATTCCTTCCTAAACCATAAGTTTCCTAAACTTAAACTTTAAATCTTTCCTTAAATTTCAAAATTCCAAATCTTTCCTAAACTTCCACTTTCCTAAACCTTAAGTTTCCAAAACTTGAACATAAAAATCTTTCCTAAATTTTAAAACTCAATTTTCAAATCTTTCCTAATCCAACCCTTTCCTAATTCTACCCTCTTTTCAAATCTTAACTTTTCAAATCTAAGCTTTCAAACCTTTCCTAAATTCAAACCTTTCTTAATTTCAAGATTTTCTAAAACTCTAAAACTTTCTAAATCTTAAACTTTCTAAATTTTAAATTTTTCCAAATTCAAAACTTTCTAAATTTGAAACTTTCTTAACTTAAATCTTTCTAAACCCAAATCTTTCTAAATTCTAAACTCTCTTAAACTTCAAATCTTTCCAAATCTAAGACTTTTCTAAAATCAAAACTTTCTTAATTTAGGACTTTCTTAAGTTGAAACTTTCTTAATTCAAACATTTCCTAAATTGAAAACTTTCCTTTTTCAAACCTTTCCTAAAACGAAACTTTCCTATTTTCAAAACTTCCCTATTTCAAAACTTTCTAAATTCAAAACTTTCCTATTTCAAAACTTTCTTAATTTGAAACTTTCCAAAAATGACGCTTTCCTAAAACGGGCCTTTCGTAATTCGAACATTTCCTAAAGTCCAATCTTTCCAAATTTTCCAAGTCCAATGTTCGAGTCAAATCTTTCTTAATCTCATGTCTTTCCTAGGTCTCCTACTTTTCCTAAGTCTAAGTTTCCTAAACCTCCATCTTTCCAAAACCAAGTTTTTCCAAAATCAATCTTTCCAAAGCAAGTCCAATCTTCTCAAATTCAATCTCCTTTTCTAATCTCAAATCAAATTCAATTTTCAATTCAATCTCTTTCTTCCAATCCAATCTCTCTTTTCAAATCAATCTCTTTTCAATCGGACTCTTGTCCGAACTACGACTGACCTGATTCCCCTAAAGGGATACGTAGGCAACCTTCATAGGTGCGGTCACAATATTTTTCAAAACTTTCAATGCCACCCTCATGGGTGCGGTTTTCAAAATCTTTTCAAATCTCAAATTCTAATCTATTTTCAAAATTCCAATTTCAAATTTTCTATTTCCAAATTTTCAAACTTTCCAAATTTCAATTCTATCTCTTTAAATCTATTTTCAAATCAAATCAATTTCAAATCAATCTCTTTTCAAATCTATTTTTCATTTTTTTTTTTAACTTGCACTTGCGTATCATGCGTCATGTTAGTTTCCTTTCAAACATTGTTTTTCAAAGTAAATAGGATTGAACTATAGTTAGTTAAAGACTCTCATAGGTGAATCTAGGGTAGATTGACATGTAGGTACCGAAAGGGCGGGGTAGGGTGATAGCTTAGTGCGTCTTCCCTACACGTAACCAACCTCCGAACCTAGAATCACTGTTTTCATAGACCAAAAAGGAGTTATTTTTCAAAAAAGGGCTAAATATTTTCCAAAGGTTGCCAAACAACCTGTTTTCTTTAAAACCCTCTCTTGAGGAGATGGTTTTCAAAATTGTTTTCCAAAACCCTAAGTGTAGTCTTCGGATTATGCTTAGTTTTTAGGTGAACTAACTCACCTTAATCAAGTTAGGTGGCGACTCCAAATCTTTTTCAAAAGCCCTTTATTCAAACCTGTTTTCAATTCAAACCTAGTCGCACTCATTCTTCTAGGAGGGTGAGTTCTAACGAGAGAGTACAACATTTTTCCCGCTTGTGTGAGTATTCCTCGAGTGCGAAAAATCTGGGTGTGACAAGTTTTCATCAATCAGTTCCAAAATAAGTTGAGGGAAATAATTGCTTTATCATGTTGTTTCCCCTAAGAACATGTTTTATAAGGTTTCATAGGCTATATCATGCAACTTTCATTGTTTCAATCCATCATTCAACAACAATCGACATAAAGAGTTTGTATCAACAATCATTCATCATTTCCATTTTGCATTCTTCTCCCCATTTTACTTCAATTCTTTTCCCCCTTTTTTCAATTCATCAAAAAGAGAGAAATATATATAACAAAGACAAATACAATAGCAAAAAAAAATCTTATAACAAGATAATTTGTATAAACAGGAAAGCAAGCAAAGCATTTAATCAACAAGGCCTTAAGCTACAACAGCAAAGTCAGATTTCATTCACAAAAAGCATTACAAAAGAGTAGTCAAGGTTCATTCACAAAGTATTACAAAAACTGTCTTGGAGGATGACATGCCATCCTTTAACAAAAATACAGACATAGGCAAAAATGAAGATGCAAATGCAAAATGAAGGTTCAAATGGAAAAACAGATGGAGAGAGGTATGGAGAGGAGAGGTTAGTTAGGAGAGGCTGGTGGTGAGGGGGTTAGGACAACTAAATTAGAGGCAGTGTTGAAAGGACCAGATCTATATCTCGGCCTCAGACTGTATCTCAGTCTTCCCAAAGCTGTAGAGACAGGTATAGTAGATATGGCTTTCTTAGCTTTACCAGCTCCCTTTCTGTTGTCATCAAATATGCTCTCCTCAGACTCATTCTCTATTTCTTCTTCTGTGTCCATTTCGGAACCTTTTTCTTGTTCCTTTTCTTCTTGGTTTTCTGTTAACATTTTCAGGTTCTTATTCTGCTGGCTCTTCTTCTTCTTCCTCAACAGCAATTCCTTGGGCTTTCTTCAACAAATTCACCTCTTTCTTAAGACTTTTTAACTGTTTCAGCTCATTGTCAAGTTTCTAGTTCATGTTGTGGATCATATCCATTAGATTTCCCATGAATTCTTCAACATTGGTGGCCTTTAGAGATTGTGCTAAAGGTGTCCTGGGTCTGGAGGCAGATGCTCTGCCATGGGGAGTGCTACCAAGTGCAACTTTTAAGGTTCTGGGAACCCATTGGCCATTCACTTTCTTATACCCCATCCTGCCCAGTGTATATTTGTTGTATTCATCACTATAAGGGTCAGGTTTTTTGTAGATTTCATCTGATAGGTCCACTTGAAAGTACTTGAAAATCTTAGTGAGCAACATACCATAGGGTAGGTTTTTGGTGAAAATGGTGGAGGTATGGGCCATGTTTATGAGGACGTATCAATTTTGGTGTTTGTCATGAAAACCCATAAGAAGAACAGATCTCTTTCACTTATATGCTCAAAACTTCCAACTTTAGGCAGAAAGATTTTGGAGACAAAGAGGTGTACCAACCTTAGTTCTATTGGTAGGTCATTAGCTAGAGGTTGGGTGGTTTCAAGCATGTCTTGACCATAAAGGACCTGTAATTGCTCCTTTTTTTTTTATATTCTCAAAATACAATTCTCCACCATATCTTGTTTTCATAATTTCAGATAGAATGTACTTATTTAGGGTGATCTACACTCCCTTTACATAACTAGTCAATTTCACACTTCCAACCTTCTCCAATAGATTTGAATAGAAGTGCATAACCAAATTAGGGTATACATTCTCTCAAATCACAGTGTAGGGTTTCCATCCCAGGCTAGTAAGGGTGTGAGGGAATTCAAAGTTCTCATTCTCAAAATACTAAAAGTTAATCCATCGTCTAACCAGAATTTTACAAAGAGAGAAAGTATTTAGAAACATGTCTTGAGCCAATTCGTCTCTGAAGTGTACAGCATCCCAGTCAGAGTGATCTGATGAAATTCCTTCAACTGATTCTTGAGTCGGTGTTCCAACTCTTTTCTGTTTCTGACTTCTAGTAAAAGACCTCACAAGGTTTTGTTGCCCCTAATCTATTTTGGGAGCCATTGTGATAGTCTGAAGCTTTAAGAGAGATACAAAGTTTTGGGGATAGATGATTAGGGTTTGAGTAAGAGATTGAGAAGGGATTTATTAGGGTTTCTAAAATGATTGAAAGAGAGATTTGTGATGAATCATTGGTGACAGTTGGTTGGTGCGAACAGGAGAGCAAAATAGAGAGAAGAAAGGAAAGTTCCAAAGTTTGTAAAAGTATTCGTAAAGTGGGCTGTTATAAAATAAATAGGCTTGACTCATGTGTCGACACATGTGTATCAACAAATCATTTTTTAGTCCTTTGTTGTGATATGTCGACATATGAAAAATGGTGTGTTGACACATGCAACCAAACTGGGTCATATTGAGTGTGAGTGAATTCAAGAGATGATTTTTCAATAGGAAGTGAGAATATGTTCTATTATGAGCACGCAATGAATTATGAGAGCAAGAGATATAATTCATATAATCAATTAACACATTTGTTCATATCTAAAATACAAATAATATGAAGATCACATCTAAAACATAAATAATACAAGTTTCACTCAATTTTAACAAAAAATCAAGATATAGGATCACTCATTCTCAATTCTCTTCTTATCATGCGAAACCTATTTTCACTTAATGGTTTTGTAAAAGTATCAGCCAATTGCATGTTTTGTGAACAAAAGAAAATTATGGATGATCATTGACTCATCTTTTGTAATACTTTTATGAATGAAATATAATTATTGTCTAATCTCTTGTTACGAAAGCTTGATGTCGTGCTTGCTTCCCTATTTATACAAATTATCTTATTATAAGATTTTTTGCCATTGTACCTGTCTTTGTTATAAAATTTTCTCTTTTTGATAAATTGACAAAAAAGAAGAGAAGAATAGTAACTGAATGGATGGTAATAACAAGAAAAGAATGGACATGATGAATGATTGTTGATTAATGACATGAATGATGAATGTTAATTGTTGTTGAGTGATGAATAATTGATGAATGATTGACATAATGAACGTTGCATGATATAGTATATGAAACCTTATAAAGCATGCTCTTAGGGGGAGTAATATGATAAAAGAATTATTTCTCTCAACATGTTTTGGAATTGACTGATAAAAACTCTTTTTAAAAATTGAGATCTATTTTTGCTGATTAAACCAAAAAAAAAGATTTTTTTTAGAAGTATCAATTGCAAAACAAACGGGGAGCTTTCCCTAGTAAGAAATTTCACTCTATCTATTTCATTTTATCTTATATCAATTATTTTTGTAAAGGTTTTGTCATCATCAAAAAGGAAGAGATTGTTGACTCTATGCCTTGATTTTGATGATAATTAAACCTTGTGTTAGTTAACTAATACATTTAATTAGTGTATAAATTAATAAGGATCATAATTTATACTTAAATCTTGACTTCAAGTCTAATAGATATCAAAATGGTTGCGCAACAATTCCAAGTTTGAGCCTTGCACCAAAACAAAGCAATTACACCCATTCAAACTTCAAACAAATGATTTACATTTGAAGAGATTGAAGGTACTCAAAAGAAAATTTCATTAAGTGTGTAAAGACTCAATGAAATTGACTTGAATTCGAAGAGATTGAAGGCGTTCAAAAGAAGAATTCATCATGATTGCAAAGTCTCTATAAAGAATTCAAAAGAAGACTTCATCAGGGCTGTGAAGATTCAATAAAGTTAATGTATATTGAGAATGCTTAAAAGTAAACTTCATCAAGCTTCTAAAGACTCAATGAAGTTATCCTGAAAAAGAGATCAGCATCATGTATATGAAGCTCAATATGGATAAAAAGAGGGTTAGCAGAAAATGGAAAGAGCTCAGCAATGGAGAAGAGAAGTTTGACATTAATGAAAAGAAGTTTAGCAGCTCGACAATAAAGAAAATATGATGATCAAAAGAAAATTTCAATCCAAAAGTTGAATTGATGCTATTCTCGAAGAATAACTCTGGTTTTAAAAATATAATACCCCAAAGAGAAGATCTCTTGAACATCTCCAGATTATTTAAAGCTAAATTGGACAAGGAAGATATGAATGAGGGTTTCTGGGTGATATGTCGACACATGATCTTGATGTGTTGACACACGGAGACAATGGACAAAATCTAAAAAATGCAAGCTTGATGTGTTGACACATGAAGCCAAGTGTCGACACATGGGGACTAATGGCTATATTTTTAAACGTTATATTGAACTGGGCGCACATTTAATGAGCCTCCAACTACCTCTAACGCGTGAAATCAGTTCAAGGCCTTATATACAAGTGTCCAAAAGTATTTATAGACAAGAGATACAACATTCACTGATTGATTAAATTGAAAATTTCATTTGTCTTTAAGTTGGCATTTAGTGAGCTATTCAATTTCCATCTACTCTTCATAAAGAGTTTATATTTCATTTGTATATCTTTCATATACTTGTAAGTAAGAGTTAGAGTGTTCTCTTGGGAAAGAAAAACACTTGTAAGTTAAAGTGGATCTTGAACCAAACCATTTGGTGGCTAGAAGAACTTGGGAATAAGTTATTGTGTAAAAGTGATCTAAGCACTTTGAAAATTAGCATCTACTTTGTAATTAGAGATTGCATAGTGGAAAAAGACTTCAAGGAGATCTTGGAGTGAGGACGTAGAGCACAAGTTATGGTTGAACCTCGGTAATTCTTAGTGTGCTTTCTTGCGCTCTGTTTTCATTTCATTATTGCTTACATTGCATTGCATATATCTTGAATTATTGTTCCACTGATTAGATCAATTTTAATTAATCTTAACTGCTTTACTTTTTGAAAAACCTAATTCACCCCCCCCCTATTGGGTTGCCTTTTAGGCCAACAGGGTGCACTCATTCGCCTTGGCCATCTAGATATCTACCCCTTTAGGAAATTGATATCTTGCCTTGAAGGCGGCAACAACGTTTGGGGAATTAAGCATCTTCTTAAGGCACTTAGCCATCACGCGAATGAGTTCAAAAATGAAAAGTAGAGAAAAAAGCACTCGGGGACTTACAGTGAGTCTGATCGGCGTCCTCTCCAAATGCTATATTCTTAGGCAAAGATAAACTCCAGACTAGCACCACCAGTCTTTGTACCAATGTACGTCATCGGTTCAAGAACTGTGAGGCAACGGGGTAGTAATGGCAGAGCAGAATCGTCATTTCAACAGGCGTCCCCTCAAAGGTTGGCAAATCCGAGACTGCCGAGTCGTGCACCCAGGTGACCCATCATGGCATTAACCCAGGGCTCGAAGCATTGCCTCGTTAAAGCAAATGTCCAACCCTCACCCCCTTGGCTTAGCCAAACAGAGCGCTAGGGCTGGTGGGCAATTGTGGGTCAAATAACTCAGAAAGCCCAGATAATAAATGTGTTAGGCCTGATCTTGAAAGGATAAGCCTAACGGGGTGAATTAGGCCCAAAAGGTGAAACAAATAGGTCCAAAGGGCAAGAGTCTCATCCTGACCTGAATTAAGACATTCAAGGAGATGTCCGAACTCATCTTAAAATTGACCTAAAAGTGATTGACTCCTAGAAGGAGAATGAATACAATTCCCAGAGCGAATATGGCATTTTGAAAACTATAAATACCCCATACACTAAGGAGGCAAGGTACGTTCACTTGAGTTGTAGTTGAGAGTTCTTTATTCAATGCATTGTGATTAAGTTTGCTCACTTAATTATCGGAGTGTCATCCGCCCAAAGAAGGTCAACGCATTCTTATTGTCTCATTCTCTTACAGATTGTTTGTGTTCGTCAATTTGGTTCTCGCATTGAATTAGGCCTTCCTAAAAATCTCACTTAAACTACCATAGAATCAAATAACGATAGTTAGTGAGCAAAATTATCTTCTGCGACTAACATAAATAATGAGCTCCACAAGCATTGGCTCAGAATTAATTTGTTATATTTATTATTAACTCGATATATGTTTAGTCTAGAAGGCAAATAACACGTGGAAGAACAGAACAAGCGAAGAGTTACTCGAGCGGCAAATAAATATACATCTGTATATGAGTGTATACCCTACGAGTCTAAGAGGTGAAGAGATACAAGATTAGGTGACCAAGATTAGGTGACCAAACCTTATAAATTTATTAGCTTGCAAAATTGGAAAGAAACCCATGATTGAAGCAACGAAATCAAAGACCACAATCTAAAAGATGAAGTCAATTTTGCTTGTAACATTCAATTCATAGTCCCAATATTCACTGTAGAAGCCCTAGAAGAACAGGGACATGGCATGTAGAGAGAGGAAAATGATTAGTGATGAATGGCTTGTGCAAATTTTGCTTGCAGATGGAATTGAATTGACTTTCCAGAGTTTGGGGATAAATGGCTTTGAACCTTTCGCTACTGATACGAACCTTTCAAAACCTTGTCCGAGTTTTGCTTATTAGAGAGATGGTAACAAATAGGTCGCATTTGAAAGCGGTCTTGCATATGTTGTTGAAGGTGAATCTCTGAAGAATGTCCCGAAGATCGAACACAATTTTAACAGCGGCGGCAACAAAGAGGACTTGAAAGAGGCCATCAGAGAGCACGATGTCGATAGTCTCAACGAATTCGTGGATAGCAACGTGCCTTTGGAACTTCACACGAAAATGGTAATCCAAGCTCTTTCAGATCAGAGAGAGAAATGGTTGAAGGACTGTAATGATTGCGAATAATAAGAGAGGAGGCTATACCGAGAGAGAGAGAGAGAGAGAGAGAGAGAGAGAGAGAGAGAGAGAGAGAGTGGCGCCTCTAGGGTTTTGGACGAAATGATTCCCCCAAATTAAAACTACGTCATTTCGAGTTTTATATTTTTATCAAAAAATGGCATTGCGGCTTATGAACATATATTTATCAAAATTACTTTATAGCGCTTTAATAAACGCCAGTATATGTATCGACATCCCATTATTCCGACCGAAGATGTGAGCAACGTTGTATTCAATAGTTTGTAACGACATTTTATATAAACGCCTACATCTTAGACTTGTTGCAGTGTTTTCTTAAAATGCCAGGAAACTAGCGTCGCTATAAGCAATTTTTGTAGTAGTGATTGGTTAACATTCATAAATAAAGAGTCTACATACCTCTATAATTTTTATAACAAAAAATAGCTACAAAGAACATTACATATTGTATAAAATCAACTCGACGTAACTAATGTAATATGTGAAATAGCTAGAAGCCATCTCATATTCCAGTTTAGGAACGCATATTAAATAGAAAGTAAGTAAAAAGATTTTCTAAAATCTTCAGGGAACCATGGTCCCAGGGGCAGACCTATGTGTGGGTCAAGGGGGGCTCAGCTTCTCTAGATTTTTGAAATTATGCTTAGGCCTTATAGATTTTGTATGTTCATGACAAAAATTAATGCTTTGGCCCTTTGATTTTTTAAAATTATATTTGTATCCCATAAATTTTTGAGTATTAAGAATTAGAATATGAGTATTAACTCCAAAAAATTTAAATAATTTTATCTTAACTCCCCAAAGTTTAAAAAATTTTATCTTGACCCCTCTCAAGAAACTATCTGGGTCCGCCCCTGCATGGTCCCTTTGTCTGCACATAATTGGCCCCTGTTGTTATTGCTTGACGACAGCCTTGCTAGCTCTAGGGATTGTCATGTAATATGGTTAGTAGAAAAGAAGTTTTTGTGAACCTGGACAGGCACTTTCTCGTGGTTCTCGTTTCAAATTTAATGACACAAATCATAAAACATGGCACCAAAGCTATAAAATTTCGGAAGAAGAATTTGACAGAATGAGTGAATCTAGTAAGAAATTCCAAGAACAAGTTTAGGCTGAGTCCCTCATGAGCAAAATGAGAGAGAGAGAGAGAGAGAGAGAGAGAGAGAGAGAGATAAACCTTTTTTAAAAGGGCTTAGTCCCTCTTTTCAATTTTCGATATGTAAAAAATAAAATAAAGCAAAACAAAACAAAACACAAAAAAAAAAATTGGTGGTGTTCCAACCGAGGAGTTGCTGGCGCATGAGCTATCAAGTTAGATGGCTGGCTTTAACCCACTATGCAGAGTTAAAAAGCAATATTCAACCAGCAAAAGAAAAAGAAAAGTAGAAGATGGACTCGTTAGAACATAGTTATCAGAAAATTTATTTTAGAGGAAAAAATGTGTTTTTAATATTGGGACGAAAATTCGTTTAAAAAATTTAGAGAAACGTTTTGAAAATGCGAAAAAAAATTTGAAAACTTTTGAAAAACTTAGGAAAAACTTTTGAAAAACGTTTCGAAAACTTGAAATATAATTTTTATATATATTTTTTTCTTAAGATCTAACTAAATAGCTATGAAATTATTTGTGTAGATTTCTATTAAGTTTTCTAAAAGTCTCTAGTAAACTTTCCAAAAGTCTCTATTAAGTTTTTCAAAGATTTTTACTACGTTTCTTAAAAGCTTCATTTGAGTCTCGAAAAAGTTTTTTATTAAGTTTTTCAATCTTTTTTCACTTTACATTTCTCTTTATAATTTTTTGCCACGTTTTCTGTTTCTGTTTTTCTTAACGTTTTTACTTCCACTTCTTATTTTGGTAACTACGCTTTAAAAAGCTATGAATGCTAATTTGGTATTGGAACTTGATAACATGTGACGTTAGAGTAAAAGTTAAACATAGATTATTAAGTTATATATAGTGTGTGACGCACAATTTTTTAACATTTTTTCACTCTGCAGAACTCTATTAATGTATACTTTAGAACATATGTTAGCATTACGTATTTATTACTGTGCAAAGTTCTAAGCAATATTCAAAGCTACCACCATATATTACGTTTATGGTGCTCTAGGCATGTGTCCCGC
The DNA here is from genome assembly GCA_033060915.1 of Euryodendron excelsum. Taxonomy (NCBI): domain Eukaryota; kingdom Viridiplantae; phylum Streptophyta; class Magnoliopsida; order Ericales; family Pentaphylacaceae; genus Euryodendron; species Euryodendron excelsum. Next base: position 7,785,480 of record CM065393.1, on the reverse strand, counting down.
GTGTTTGCCTTTTGATACCATGTAATTGTATTTTCGTGTACTAAATAAATGACCCTACAAAGACAACACGAGAGAGAGAGAGACTACCTTGGAGCATCAAATGGTGGAACAAAATATGACTTCACATGGAACGCGTGCCCCACGCTAGCCATTCAAACACCAGGCTCTTTTTGCCACGTGGCAAATTGTGATTCAACAATTATGCCGTTATAGATGATGAGTGTTCTACTAAATTACAATACAAAATTCAAAAATTCATCCAACCCAGTCAACTCAACCTGTCCGATCAAAATCAATACTAACTGATTCTATTTTGGGTGAATATTTGTTGAAAATTTTAAGACCTGAACATATCTGCTTCAGGTATTAGAGCCTTTATTTTGTCAATGAGACCTAACCAACCTGATCCAACCCAATTATTTTACACTTAAAAATAAATCTTTCAACCAACCCAACTCTATCTAACTCGACTCAATTCAAATCCGATCCGATCAGCCATTAGGTGAGAATAGGTCCAAATGTTTTCAACTCAATCATTTCAAATCAGATTACGAATGACAATCAAACTTGACCCGATCCATCAATGCTCCTAACAAAATAGTGTACCAAAAAACGAGGTGCAACCATGCAATGAATACTTGATTCCAAATAATTTCTTTAAATAGATTTGGTGTCAGTGATGAGTTGTCAATTAACAAGTATCAAAATTTTAGGACAAAGCTAATTTTTGCCCTCCTAATCCGGTGTATATGCATTTCTAGCACCTTAGTTTTAAGATTCCTTGATAATGCCCCCACCTTCTTATTTTTGTCCCCCTTTCAAAGACATCATACACAGTACAAACATTCTTCTCACTTTACCCTTAGCCATTTGGCTAATAATGAGTTAAGCCAATCTATTCTCAAAAATTTTTGTGTCTCATTATTATTTCTATAATTTTCCATTTAATTACTTTACTTCCTCTGAAGATTACATTAAATTATATTTCCCCTGAATTTTCGTGAAACTAATACAGGTAGAGAATAGAGAATAGATGCCAAGGTTCAAATTTCATTATGCATTGAAAATAAAAAAATAATAATAAATAAATTAGTACTCAAACATGATATATTTAAAAGTTTAAGCTTAATATTATTTGCAACTTAATAGTTCAAAAAAAAAAAGTTGAAGACTAAAAATTAACAAGAAGTCATGGATACTTTCCATGTTTATTAAAAATTTATAGAAAAAATGTTGTATTATTTTTTTCATTGTCTTTTTGTTAACAAACAATAAAATGCAAAGAAAATTGAGAGACTAGACGAGAGGGCACATTTGGAAGTGTGATTATAGGGTTTGTGAAGAATGGGGGCAACTATGGTAGAAGTGGGTTAATTAGAAGATGTAATATGCCATATCCCAAAATTCAGAGTACAAAATCAAATATACATCAAACTATGGGCAAAACTGGAGTATGCTTTGTTTTTTTTTTAAATTGAGTAAAAGGTGATAAGGGGCTACCAACGTGCTAACCTCCTTGGGCGTGATTATAGGAGTTTTCACCTACTGTGAAAATGTTTAGTTTGAACCATAACTATTGATTCGGAAAGTGCGAGTTCGTCACCACAGTTCCATCAAATTGCAAGCGATATTCAGTTCCTTTTCAACAATATAAGGTTCACGAAACTACTATAACAAGCGGGTTTGAATACGCAACCGTTTAGAGAAGAGCAAGTTTTGCTTTAAATTTTATTAGTCAACCTTTATGCTTGGAATGGCATGTCTATTAATCATATGAGTAATGTTATATAAAATCTCATTTCTTAGTTTTTTTTCTCACTTCTAGACACAAAGTTGTAGCATCTACGTTAACAAATTTAGATAGGACCTATTTATTAGTATCTAGAAGTGAAAAAAAAAATTGAGAAATAAAATCACATATAGCATATTTCTAGTAACTAACATGTCATTAATTTCGTTTTGCTCTCCTTCGCCTACAATTTTTTACCTCTAAACAATACAAACACTATTGTCGAGGAAGATAAATGTTAAAAATTATCAAAGTAAAAAATTTTTAAAAAAAAAAGGAAGAGAAAGAATTACATTAATTAACAACCACATGGGAAGCCTTGTGAAATATAATAATCCTCGTCTTTTGTATATAAATTGTGGTTCCTCTTCCCTTCAATAAGCACTTGTTTTTTGGAAAACCACAATTGCTCTCTCTCTCTCCCCCTCCCTCTTTCTCTCTTTCGGTGTTCGTACTTGCCCCAATCTCAAAGCCACCAACTTTTGCAGCAGACTCCAGCCAAGTGCCTATCTACACTCTGTAAACAATAGGTAATCCAGCAATCTCTCTCTCTCTCTCTCTCTCTCTCTCTCTCTCTCTCTCTCAGATTGGTTGTGTATATGTTGGCAGGAGAATCATTGCAGCCTTGTTCTTAGTATCCCATTTGAGCATACACTTGTTTGTTTTCGGTTAGGCACTTTAGAGGAAAGCCTTCCGTTATTGAAGCTGGTAGTAATGTACCTGTCAAGCCACTACCATTCAATCAGATATGTGGAGCGAATTAATAAATGTCATTATACTCTCTGTTAAAGGATCTTTTAATGGCTACTTAAATGAGAGTCAATTAACCTATCATGATTTACTGCTGTGTTTGGATAAAAATATGTTGATATAAAAGAAAAGAGAAAAGAGAAAAAAGGTGAAAAAAAATAAAACAAAAATAATCTTTTATTTTTTTTATTTTCTCACACTTTGTCATTTTCTTTTGTTTTTTCTTTAGATAAATTCATGACCAAACACAACATTACTTTAGAGAAAAGCCTTCTATTTTATTATTATTTTGATACATGAAAGCCTGCTATTGTTGAAGTTAACTTTTGACTTTGCGTGTTCGAACGGGTTTCATTAAGAGAAAATAGAAAGAAAAAAAAATAAAATAAGAAAGAATTTTATTTACTTTTTCTTTATATTTTTTTATTTTCTTAATAAATTTATATTTCAAACATAGCGTTAGTAATCCATATCAATTAAGCCACTACCATTCCACCAACAGGAGGGAATAAATATCATGGAAATCTTCGTTATAGTATCTATCTAAGATGATTTTCTTTACTAATTACAAAATATTAAATTGTAGCAGAGGATGTGGAGGCTAAAGGTTGGAGAAGGTGGTGGTCCATACGAGCCTTACTTATACAGCACAAACAACTTTGTTGGGCGCCAAATATGGGAGTTTGATCCTAACTACGGTACCCCAGAAGAGCGGGCCGAGGTAGAGAAGGCTCGCCAACTCTTCACACAAAACCGGTCCAGAGTGAAGCCTAGTGGCGATGTTCTTCTACGCTTCCAGGTCTCTCTCTCTCTCTCTCTCTCTCTCTCTCTCTGTGCGCATGTTCCATCTTTTATTATTTTAGGCAAAACTCCCAGGCGAATCAAGAGTTTGAATGTGTGTAAACAAAGATCAAGTGAAACTCACCATCCTCTTCAGTTGCTATCATGCCCATTAGCACAAAAAAATTGCCTCGGTCAATAGAGTGCAAAAGATATATATATTTATTTTTCTGCTATTTTGGTAAAACGTATAAGTGGATCTGAAATAGTTATGCTTCCCTCAGGTCTTCTATCTTCCTTAATCCTCCAAGCAATAAATTTTCATGCGACGTGTGTATTAATAACAGATCTAAGGATATGCAATTGTTGATACTAAAAAAATTCAAGTTCTTTGTTCATTTTGAACTCCAATATTTTTGCTTTAAAAAAAGGCAAATAACTCACAGTCTTTTAGTGTATTGATTATTATTGACATTAAATTAAGTTTCTATACCAGTATAGCCTTGAGAGGAATTTTATGGAGGTGTATTTATGTAGAGGAGCTAAACTCTATTTCAAATATTGGTGGCTTTGTAGGACCATAGTTATCAGAATCGGACCGGACACCGAACCTTAAATCAATATGCATTAATTAATTTATTAAAAATGCATATAAATCGGGTTAAATCAGCTGATTTTTTAAAAAACCGGCAAATCAATCAGACAATTTTTTGAAAAAACTGTTGACCAACTTTGACTTTTTACCCTCTTTAAAAAAAAATTTAATATATTTGTGGCTCCCAAAAATTAAACTTGAAAAGTTAGAATAGAATTAAGCAACACTTACATTTGATCCGCTTGATTCTTGTGCTTTACTTGGCAATATAAATTAGTTTTAAGGTAAAGCATAAATAAATAAATAAAATGCATTTAATCTATAATACCGGTTGAACTGATGAACCGTAAACTGATAGCCTCACTAGTTTGATGTCTGGTTCGATTTTGATAACTATGGGTAGAACAATTAAGGTGTCGTCCAAAGCAAGGGATATGAAATAAATTAAAAATAAATTTCTACAATTAAAAAATAGGGGTAAAATTGTCAATTAAGAATAAATTTATACAATTTAATAATTTATTAACAAAAAGCTCAATCTCTAGCAAGGGATATGAAATAAATTAAAAATAAATTTCTACAATTAAAAAATAGGGGTAAATTTGTCAATTAAAAATAAATTTCTACAATTTAATAATTTATTAACAAAAAGCTCAATCTCTAGCTAGCGTGGTTGTTTGGAATAACATATTTAACAACTTATCTAATTAGCTTTATTTTATTTATATTATATATTTTCAATCAAAATTTGACTGTTGACATTTGTATGAGCTTTTAGATTAAATTTCTAACATTTTTGCAAAGAAAAATTAGTAAAATAAAAAATTCCGAAACTACGTAAAAGACACCAGCTGATAAGCGGATCCAAGTTATATGCATTCGGGCACAGGGGAGAACCTCTTATGACCCTTAGGTTCAAGGTTGGACCCTCCCCCCATTACGTGATGACACCATCAGATGTACATAATTGAAATTGGTTTTTGCTTTATTTATTGTTGACATTTCCTCCCAAAGAAAACTTGTAAAATTTAATAAATTGTTGCATTATAAAACAATTTCCCCATCAAGCTGTAACAATTCATTTTGTTTTTTATTTTTTATTTTTTATCATGAGATCATATGGATTTGCACATTGATTAGTGACAATTTAGATTCGTTGACATATATATATATATATATATATGGCTTCCTCTAATTAATGTGCAGTTACTGAAGGAAAATAATTTCCAAGAAAGCATTCCAGCAGTGAAGGTTGGTGAAGATGAGGAAGTGACCTATGAGGCAGCCACCACCACGCTGAAGAGGGCGGTGCGCTTCTCTTGCGCCATGCAGTCGGAGGACGGGCACTGGCCTGCCGAGAATGCCGGCCCCTTATTCTTCCTACCTCCCTTGGTACCGTAATTTCTGACTTTTTTTTTATTTTGAACTACTACTCAGCTGCCACACCACATATATATATATATATATATATCATATGATATTACACACTATAATTTGCTTTGATGAAATGCATGCTAAGTACAGGTCATGTGTCTCTACATTACGGGGCATCTGGACAGCATGTTTTCACCCGAACATAAAAAAGAGATTCTTCGATACGTATACAACCATCAAGTAAGCATGAAATCTTCATTATGCCAGCAACAAAAAAAAAAGAAAAGAAATAAATGCAACACATTTTCATGCAATTTTTTCAAAATTTTCACTTGTATTTATTTCCACTGCTTTAAATCTAGGAACCAAAAAAATAAGGTGAGAGATGAGATTGTGATGGCATTACTCATAAAAAAAATATATATTTTTGTGCACGTTATCACTTGACAAATCAAGTGTGATTTTTGATTTATTTTTTACGTACCCTATTGTTTTAATAAAAGTCTCTTTTATATACTTTGACAATAATCCGAATGTTAAAAGTGTTTACTAATCTAGTGGCCCTGGTTATATAGAACGAAGATGGAGGGTGGGGATTCCACATAGAGGGCCATAGCATCATGTTTTGTACAGTAATTAGCTACATTTGCATGCGTATTTTGGGAGAGGGGCCGTTCGGTGGTCGAAACAACGCTGTAGAGAGAGGTCGAAAATGGATCCATGAGCATGGTGGTGTAGTTGCAATACCCTCTTGGGGAAAGACATGGCTTTCGGTAATGATATATGATTGTAGCCTTATATTCTACATAAATTGACCTAATCTTCTAAAGGAAAATGCTATAGCTAATCCCATTTTTCAATCATTTTTCTTACTCTAGACTGTTTGAGAAAGGGGATTGACAAATAGGATTGTAATATAGCATTGCTCAATTAATCTTTTTATTTTTTATTTTTAAAACTAATATGTTTCTATCTATTGGTTTTGTGTAGATATTTGGTCTGTTTGATTGGTCAGGCTGCAATCCCATGCCACCAGAGTTTTGGGTCCTTCCTTCTTATTTCCCCATGCATCCAGGTAGATTTAGTGGTTTGTGCATTTCAATTGTTTGATGATGTGCTAAAGTGTTGAAACTTTACTAAAATTCGTTGAGATAATGCTCCAGGGTAAAATGATCAATTCACATCTATTTTCCGATATAATCTTCGTTGAATAGGGGTTGTATTTGAAATTCATACTTTTTTAAGAGTGAAATCCTAAATTGAGCTGTAACGGAATGATTAATAAAATAGTAGTCTTATTCTCCAACAGGTAATAGGATCGAGTAATCAAGTACCGAGTTAACTTAGTTTAGTTTCTTTGTCATGAGTACTTAGAGATCTACAATTGAGTGTTGAAAGGAAAATAAAAGAAAAAATGCACCCACCCCATAGAGAATCATGAATATTCTATGGGGCTGTTCGGTAAAGAAGAAAAACAACTCGACTCAACTAAATTTTTTTCTAACTATTTGGGGTAAAAGTTTTTATACTAAAGCACTCCATAGAATCATGAAAATTCTACCCATTTTTTAACTCATATATATAAATGACTCGCACGTGTATATGCAGCAAAAATGTGGTGCTACTGTCGAATGGTTTACATGCCAATGTCATACCTATACGGGAAGAGATTTGTTGGTCCAATAACAGATCTTGTTCTGCAATTGAGGAAAGAGCTTCATTCTCAACCTTATGATGAAATTAATTGGAAGAAATTTCGACATTTGTGTGCAAAGGTATATATGTCACATATTATATGTTCTTATAATGCCTATAAAACCATATATGTTTAACAGACAAACTGAAATCACTTTGGTGAATCTATATATACATATATATATTATAGCAAGCTAGCATTTTCTCTGTTTTGAATAGAGCTAGATTACGGTTCGCGTATAGGAAACAATATGATACAAGTTAATCTTGCTACCGCAGGAGGATCTGTACTACCCACATCCTCTAATACAGGATTTGTTGTGGGATAGTCTATACATATTAACGGAACCATTACTTACGCGTTGGCCCTTCAACAAATTGCGAGAGAAAGCACTTGAACAGACAATGGAGTACATCCATTATGAAGATGAGAATAGTCGATACATTACCATTGGATGCGTTGAGAAGGTGTTATGCATGCTTTCTTGTTGGGTGGAAGATCCAGACAGTGACTATTTTAAGAAGCATCTTGCAAGGATCCCAGATTACATCTGGGTGGCTGAAGATGGAATGAAGATGCAGGTAAAGCTCCAAGAAACGAAGAAAATAAAATTTGGAAAGTCGCAAATTTTGAGGGAATAAAAGTTGTAACAATTCAAAACTGTTTTTCTCTTTTCCTCACTCATCTTGCCACCGAATCAGAAGTGGAGAAAAAAAGGAGGAAAATGTGAATTAAAACACTAATGGTTTATTAAATGGACCATGCTAATTCTGAAATCTTTATATTTCCTTATTTGATTTTATGGCAGAGTTTTGGCAGTCAAGAATGGGACACAGGTTTTGCTGTTCAAGCATTATTGGCTTGTAATCTGCTTGAAGAAACAGGGTTTACTCTTAGAAGAGGGCATGATTTCATAAAGAAATCACAGGTTTATTTTGTTCACAATTTCCTTCATATTATTGAAATTATATTCGATTGTAACAATCTAATTTATTCATTCTGACTTGTGAATTCCAAAGGTTAAGGACAATCCGTCAGGTGATTTTAAAAAGATGTTCAGGCATATTTCTAAAGGATCTTGGACTTTCTCTGATCAAGATCATGGTTGGCAAGTCTCAGACTGCACAGCAGAAGGGTTTAAGGTGACTTTTCTTTTCTTTTTTCTAAGGTAATCTTTTTAAATGTAATCTTGTTCCCATGAATGAGTTCTTTTCCTTTGCAGTGTTGTCTAATGATGTCTCAACTACCATCAGAAATTGTTGGCGAAAAACAAGAACCCGAACGGTTATACGATGCTGTGAATGTCTTGCTTTCATTACAGGTAACACTTAATTGAAATTGTACAAATGCATTAGCATATCCAATTTCTTTCTTGTTAATGCAGCTCTACTAAAAGCTTTAAAAAAAAATGTATGAAAAACCATTTTCTGTATTTTGTTTTCTAATGTTTACAGAGTAAGACTGGAGGTTTAGCAGCTTGGGAGCCAGTAAAAGCTGGGGCTTGGCTAGAGGTAAGATTTCCTAATGCATTTTGAAGCGCAAAAACAAACCTGAACGGATGATCATATGTCTTATGATTTGTAATTTTTTTCGCCTTTGTTGTTGTTTTCTCCCAGCTTCTTAATCCTACCGAGTTTTTTGCGGATATTGTTATTGAACATGAGTACGTAGAATGCACTGCCTCAGCGATCCAAGCTTTTGTGTTATTCATGAAATTATATCCTGGACACCGCAAAAAAGAGATTGAAGCTTTCATCGTGAATGCAGTTCGTTTCCTTGAAGACATCCAAATGCCAGATGGGTCATGGTACGTTCATAACTCTCTTTTTTTATTTTTTTATTTTTATTTTTACATTTCTCTTTTTGAAACTTGAAATGCCATTATACCAATTTCACTGTATAGCAACGGCAACTGAAAAGCATTCATACTACTAGTCTCTCTCTCTCTCTCTCTCATATGGAATGTGAATGTCCAGGTACGGGAATTGGGGTGTTTGCTTCACTTATGGCTCTTGGTTTGCACTAGGAGGTTTGGCAGCATCAGGGAAGACTTTCTACAACTGTGCAGCTGTCCGTAAAGGGGTTCATTTCTTGCTGTCATCACAACGAGGCAATGGAGGTTGGGGAGAGAGCTATCTTTCTTGTCCCCTAAAGGTTTAAGTACTTACTAATTAAGCAAGAAATACTTTTAATTGATTCAGTCTTCTGCTTACAAACAAACACATGCATAACATCTGTTTTCTATGTTTGTGAAAACAGAAATATGTACCACTGGAAGACAACCGATCCAATGTGGTGCATACCGCATGGGCAATGATGGGTCTAATTCATGCTGGTCAGGTAAAACTTCCAAGTGCTTCTTGTTCTAAGTATGCTTACATCCTTGGACATATATGCGCTCAATAAACAGGACAATTCAGAGAGATTCTTTATTATATTGTGACCAGGCTGAGAGAGACCCGACACCTCTACATCGTGCTGCAAAGTTCCTGATCAATTCACAAATGGAAAATGGAGATTTCCCTCAGCAGGTAACTAATTCACTCCGATATGGCCAATTTTATCGTCCTAATTGCCAAACGGGAGGATTATATGGATTAAAAAAAAAATTTAAACAAAGAAATCACAATTCAACTGTATGTTTGCTCTTTCTTTTTTGTTTTTCATGCATTATCTGTCAATGGTACAAATTAAGTCCACTGCATTTGAATTTTTACTTTCAATTACCGTACGTTCTCTAAATCTTAATCAATCATTATCTGTCAATGATATATATATCACAGGAAATTACGGGAGTTTTCATGAAGAACTGTATGCTACATTATGCAGCCTACAGGGTCATATACCCGCTATGGGCACTTGGAGAATATCGTAACAAGGTGATCAAATTGCCATCTTAAAATTGTCAGAGCTCGATCAAGTCTCATGCCCGGAATTGATGATCGGCTAGTACTTGTCAATCCTCTCCAAAATAAAAAATGTGTCCTCTCTTGAGAGGGTTGAGCTTGAGCTTGAGGTTGTTGCTTCAAGAGACTTGGAGTCTGATTCCTTTTGGTATGTTAGTAGGTCACGTAATGGAGCAGCTCAGCATGTAGCTAAATATATATATATATATATATATATAATATGCTCTCTAAGGTTGATTCAGACGTACGTTACATGCATAGAAGGAGTGTGATGTTTATCCTAGCCTCCATGGCTTTACTATAACCTCCCTATCAACAGAATTTGTAGCCTGATATATATCAGGCTGCTTAATTTTAAGATTACTATCATTTCTGACCATGAACAAATAAACACAATGGAGGAGGAGAGGGATGCCCCCTTGCGTAGCCCTTCACATTGGACTTGAAAATATTAAAAAAAAAAAAAAAAACAAAAGAATAAATAAAATGCTAGTAGTTTGCCCTCCTCATTTGTAACAGTAGCTCCTTTTATCTTTTCGATTTCATTTTATTCTCTCTCTCTCTCTCTCTCTCTCTCTCTCTCTCTCTCTCTCTCTGTGTTTGCAAGTCTTATAAAAATTAAATACAATAAATACGAATTTTAATCTTTTAATTGTCATTTCAAGTAAGACAATAATCTACTAGTGCCCAAGTTTGACAATTATATTACTAAAGTCAACTCAAAATAAAATGCTAGTTTTCAAAAAAAAAAACATATACATCGCAGAGTTAATTAATAGAAATACATTACAACATTAAAACTTGTTGAGTTATAATGGCCTGCACTACTAGACACTTCCACATGGGGAGAAAAAAATAAAAAAATAAAAAAAAGAACTCGCTCTGGAGTTTTAATTATTGACACCAAGGTCTTGCACTTCAGTAAAAGATAAAACAAACATCCATATATTTTCGACCCCTTTTCAAGCCAGTTCGCCATTAGTAGATCACATTGAAGGCGTATACTCCTGATTTATAACATGTAACAGGCAAAAAAAACTGAAATAGTATAAATCACCCGAATATATATATATATATATATATGTGGATAATATTTTCTTATTTATTGTGACTTCAACTGAACTTATAAATTGTAATAATTCTCGTTCCATCATTTTCAACACAAAAAAAAAATTAATAATAAAAGAGAAATACAAAATTATTTAGACATCATCACAGAATCTGTATCTCTTCTCCATTAAATAAATTGTCAATCTAATAAAATAAATCTCATTCACTCCTTCCATGCTTTCCTCTCAGTAACAAGGTCAGATTAGACATACCAAAGGAATTATGCATGAGATAACTTAAAAATCGATAAGATTATTGCTTGGCTTTTTTGATTGGATTTTCATGAACTCTCTCACATTATGCATAATTGGAAATTTATTTCATATATATATATATATATATATATTTAACATGTTGATACTTTAGTACAAATAAATACACAAATTAAGCTTTTTTTCCCCTTTCCTTCTTTTCTTTTGGGATGAGTGGTTTTCAATAGTTTAACCATTAATCTTTAGTCTATATGTCAAACTATAAATTATTGGATTATTTGTTTTCTTTTTCGAAATAAAATTTATACAAATTTTAGTTCATATACATATAATTTATGTTATCTTGCAAGTTCAATCAAGTGCTTTAACCAACTTGGCCGTGATTGAATCAATGGACCGATAAACGAATTTACTATGTTGCATTTAGTTTCGATAACTATACAGTGAAATAGTTTAATAAAATATAATCAATTCAACTTCCCACGTTGTCTTTCCCACATGGCCACAAGCTCCATGAGGACGAGGATTCTTTTAAATAAAAAAAAAAACAAATTATAGAAATTAACACAATTCATAGACGCTCAAACATTGCATCCTCACTTGGCCACATGCCTATCGTATAGCATAAGAGCGAATTATTTTTTTGGATATTTGAGTCAGCTTATATGCACTTTAACTAATTTCTATATCGGTTCAGCTAAAGGCAAATCATCCACATCTAACTAAGGTATTCATTAGAATAAATTTCTTACGACCAACTGTAACATTTAACAAGAGTCGAACTCTTAAAATTCCAAAATATGTGCTTGCACATTTGTTTGCATTAGATTTGATTCTTATCTTTTCATAAATGGTTTATTTATCAATTATTGTCTTATCGACATAAATAATTATAGGTGCCAGTTCTTCCTTTTAGTTCTTTCTTTCAAGCAGTGGCGGACACAAAATTTTGTTGGGTGGACAAGGTAAAAAAAATTTTAATTTTGAATAGACTAGGATAAAATTTCTTAAATTTTAAGGAGCTAATACATCATATTTATCAATATATAACAAAACAATAAAGGGTAGAGAGAATTTTGGGAGTTGAGGCTCATCCCATTTGTGTCCGCCAATGCTTCTATGTATAGTTATTTAAGTATGAATTTAGTACGTTCTTTTAATTATTGTAAAATAATTTTTTTAGATCCACTGCAAAATTTTCTTCAGATAAAAATGTGATGAAATGGGGTGGGTAAAGAAAAACAACACTCAAGAACATGATTCAAGATTTAATTGCTGATTAATGTGGTCCACTACTCCATGGTTTTCTTTGAAGAAGACCTTAATTTGACTCTGACCCGGAAAGTATCCGGCTGTTGGATTGTCTACATTTGATCACTAACTTCTGCTTTTATTCACCTGCTTTTCACATTTTTACTGGATCCATAACCTTCACCATGTGAGATAGAAGGCAACAAATTTACATAGACACTAGATTATGCAATTTTTTTATTCTTTAAGGGGGTGATATGGGCAACTACAAAAAACCAATTGTACTTCACCAGAGAGAGAGAGAGAGAGGTAACAGTAGTTTTTATTTTATTTTTAGTAATATTATACAAACTCAATATCTTTTAACACAATTTTCTAGCAAAATGATGTGTTTTTTTAATTTTTTATTTCAAATCAAAATATTTATGTTTTAATTTATAATTTTAAAAATACATTATTCTCACATTATTTGGTTGAGTTTACTCTGTAAAAATTTTATAAGAACATAATTTTTTTTTTTTTTTGCTTTTTATGTTTGGCTCTTTTGCCAATTTTCTCGTGTGCCACGCCTTTTGTATTTTATACCAAACTTTCTGTCCTCTCCTCATTACAAATAATGTTGGCGTTGTCCGGTCCTTTATTATTGTTAGAAGTCGGATACGTTCCGTTGTGGGGTCAGTCCAAAACGGCACATAATAATTTATACTATTATAAAAGCCTAACATTCCAACCTTAGTTAGATCTGTTAGGTTATTTTGTATTTTTAAATTACCTTAAAATATTTTTTAAATTACTATTAATAGTTTATTCTTTGTTTACACGTAGCTTATGTTTTTAGCTTCAATACAATTACACAATCTTATAATTCAAAGAAATAATTAGGTGTATTATGTTTTCACTAATTATACCGCTACACAATTAAATAATCATTAATAATTAAAAACCTAATTAAATGTAATTAAAAGAAAGTGTTAATGTGAGTTGGGGTCTATATTCGTGCACCTGACACTGTCAGTCGTCCACCTCGCACTACCACATTAGATGGGACCTGCACATCCATATCAGATGGCGTCCAGTTAAAGTGGCAGCCTCAGCGACTCAAGTGACCTGCCATAGAGAAATGAAATGGGAAGTCTGCCTTAGATTAGTCTACGTGGGTGATTGATCTGTCTGTGCAAGAAGAAACCAAAAAAAAAAAAAAATAGTGGATGATTACAAAAATTTAAATTAATACTTTTATTGTGTTTTTCATGTAAGTCGAATAACATTTGTATAACATTACTAATTTGTTAAATTTTGAAGAATGGTTTAAAAGGATAAAGCAGAGCCTGACAAATCCTAACAAAACTATGGTGTTTACGTTTTTTTTCTTTTTCTCAACTCGCATCACCTAATTGGGCGTCGCATCTTCAGAGATAAAGGGAAAAATGAAAAGGCTCCCTCCATCGAGAGAATTGACGAGGATAATATAAGATGATGGAATGAAATGGAATGGAATGAGTATTCTCACTTTCATTCTTATTCTCTTATTTGGTATTACTATTTAAAGGTGGAATGAATATTCTCATATAATGAGCATTCTCACATTTTGTTAAAATAATTATTTTCTATTTTAATAGTAGAAATGGTCATTCTATTTTCACATGAAACAGCATAAAATAAAACTTAATAAAATTTTTATTGTCAAATTTTTTTAAAAAAAATATAAAACATGTTTGATAATTATTTTTTTTATTTTAAAAACTTTAAAATAAAAAAATTTTAAATTTTAAAAAATTTAAAAAGTTAAAAATTCTTATCATCACCGCCACTACTAACCATCACCACCATCCACCATTGGTCACAATGACTCGTCATCAACCGACACCATTACCCTCTACCGCGGCCACCATACCAGCACCACCACCCACTATTGGCCACAGTCGCCGCCCCACCACCACCGCCGCCACGACCACCATTACAAATGCTTACTAATATTTAATAATTAAATAATATATATTACTAATATTTTACATAGACATAATATTAAATTTTCATATCATACATAAATTTTATTTTATTCTATTTTAACATTATTCATTAATCTTACTAAACAAAAAAATGAAAATGGCTATTCAATTACATTCTATTCTTATTTTCATTTCATTCTTATTCCCATCTATTCTTTTCCATTTTTTTTATACCAAATATAGTCTAAAGAAAATGAAAGGAAGGGGTTCCACTTTTTCCTAATTAAACAAACTTATCTCAATTTGCAATCGTCAGTACTACTACATCTAGCTAGATCTACATCTTTTTAAAAGAAAAACATTATCCATTACCATTGTGGCAATGGAGACTACAACAGTATTAGAGAGTCAGGCTGTGTCTGTCCGTTGACTACAGATCGGTAGAAGAAGTAATGACTTAAATTAGCCTTTTATCTTTATTTAGGTATTTTCTCTTCTTCTCTTCTAGTTCTTTAATCAATATGTATTAAGATGGTTTATAAATATGTATTAAATTTAATTTGTTACTTTTTCAATTATGATCAAATTGAATCCATCATTTGAAAATTTTTCATGAAGATGAGCTTAAACTAAATCTTACATGTGCATATTCGTAAATCTAGCCCATAGTTAATTTGTAGGAAGTTAGAATTATTTTTAAGAAAATGTACTATTGATAATTTGAATAAATTGTCAAATTTATTTACATTTTAAAGAATCGATAATGACACATTTATATTTACCTTTTTAAATACTAACTTTAATGAATTTCAAAGTTTTCCATTGTCAAAGGATGGCAATTTGAGTAACATTAGCCTATTAGTTAAATAAACAATGATTTCATGATTTGTAATGTTTTGGATTTTTAAACTAAAAAAACTTAATTTGAAAAGGGCACTATCTATGAAAATTTGAATAAATTGTTCATCGAAGGCAATTTGAAAAATATTACCTTATTAATTAAATAACCAATAATTTTATGACATATATATTTTAGTATTATCTAAAATAAAATTTTTATGAAAAAATAGATTAAATCTTTCAACCTCAAATACCTAACAACCAACTATTATAATATATAAAAGTAAAGTTGTGTGTGAGACCCTATGACAATGTGGGATTCAGTGCATATAGAGATGTAATGGCTCATTAATTAATTATCAAATTTTAGACCCTTCTTTTTTTTTTTTTCCAATATAGCAGGATGGCTGACTGCTAGTGAATTAAGCAAAAAAAATAAATAAATAAATAACTCGAACAAGAGACTGATGCTGTAGTTGGCCATTAATAATTCGGAGGTACTTTGGTGGGATTATAACTCTCACTCACTCACTCTCTCATGGCTACGACTGCCAGTGAATTAAGCAAAATAAATAAATAAATAACTTGAACAAGAGACGGATGCTGTAGTTGGCCATTAATAATTAAGAGGTGTTGAGACTTTTGTCTCTTGTTTGATAGGATTCTTTGTCCCACATTGGAAAGGTTCTAACATTTAGTTGGATATTTATTAGTCAACCAATCATGTGGACTTAGATAAGTTACTAGCCCAATGGGCAAATGTAAGCTTCAAGCCCAATGAATACTTGGTATAATATAAATGCACATCGCGTGATATTTCGCGATCGCACTTAGCATGCACACACACGGTTCATTAGAGATTATTGATTGGTCTTTTATTTTTTATCACTTGATCAACGATCTTAATTAAATTTCGTGAACAGGTGCGTTGTCTTTTTCAAACGAATAGGCACTGGCAGTTAATGTGTCCGTTTGTTAGGGTGTGTGTCTTTTTTTGATAAGGCACGTTTGTCTATATATATTAGAAGTCTTTTTCAGATTTAATTAATTGAAACTTAAGGATTTCGTGGGAGTCTTTCAGTTTTGCTGACTGCAAGACTTTGAATCAGTGACTTTGTTGTATCCTGGGAACGATCTTACCTGTAACCCATCGCAGACTCAGAGTAGTGAGGGCAAATTACGTTTTAAAGATAGTGTCTTTAGATACACCTCAAAGTCTCCGTTTAAATTTATTCCAACAAGAGGTACTTTGGTGGGATTCTCTCTCTCTCTCTCTTGAAACGAAAAATTAAATCTCAAATCCACTGTTAAAATTGATTCAAATGGGGGCCTTCAATAGTATCCATTGATTGGTCCATTCCAGATGCATGCAGTGACCCAACAGTACCAACTACTAATCCATTTACCCAACACTTCATTGGTGATGCCACAGCTATTCTCGATAGAGAAAATCATGAACTCTTCATAAATCTTGGAATTCTCACACTAACTCGCACCCAAAGGCATATAAATATGTGTAAACACAAAAAATTTGTTCAACTATAAATTATCATGTGTCTTATAAAGCCGTAAGTTCTAACATTCAAATATTACCATAACCATCTCACCTCACATGCTATAGACCACAACTTGATCAATTGTGCACTTTCTCTCTACCTAAATGGTTGATCAAAGGCAACCAACTTAAATGACAAAAAATAAAAATAAAAAAATACTCCGCACTTGCATTTTTTGGTACTACCTACTCTCTCTATATTTGATGAATACTTCATTATAAAATCAAAATCTGAATGATAATAGTTGGTGTTACCGTCACTACTAAAAAATGGCCCTTTTGCTTCGAAAGTTTTTGCGACAACTCTTTTGCCGTCGCAAATGTCTTCTTTTGCGATGGCAACAAGCCCGACGCAAAAAGCCGTCACAAAAACATTTTGCTATGAACATTTGTGACGACAAATATATGGGATCGCATATATAACTTTTTGAGACAAGTATTTACGATGGGATGTTAGCCGTCGCTAAAAATATTTATTGCGAAGGAATTTTGCAATGGCAAAGCCGTCACAAAGAATTTTAATCAAAATGGCGTCGTTTTGATTAAAATTCTTTCAGCCCGCCCTTCTTCTTCATTTCCCCTCCTTTTCCCTGTAAACCCTAGCCGCGGGGAGTTTCAGCTCTCTGTAATGTTCCCCTCTGTCTCTTTCTCTTGATCCCCCTCTCAAATTTAAAATATATTTGAGGAAACTCATCGAAGCCGTCTTCAAAAAAACCAGGGCTACCTTCCAAGTTCCCAACTGTACTGTGTATTGTTAGAGTAGTACAGACAAGTGTACTGAATGTTACATTTCTCTCCAAATCTATATATAATCGAACAACATTTTTTCCCTCTCTCTCTCGCCCTCTTGTCTCTTTCGTTGATCAGCGGAGGATAGAAGATTCCTTAATGGCTCTTCGTACTCTTGTGACCAGAAAAGCCCCAAGAGGGGGGATAGGGCTAGGGTTAGGTTCAATATCTCAGAATATCCGGGGCTTGCAGACCTTCTCACTGCCGATCTCCCTTATGACTATGGCGCTCTGGAGCCGGCTATCAGCGGAGAGATCATGCAGCTTCATCACCAGAAGCACCACCAGACTTACGTCATTAACAACAATAAAGCCCTCGAGCAGCTCGACACCGCCATGGCCAAGGGCGACGCACCTACCATCGTCAAATTGCAGAGCGCTATCAAGTTCAGTGGCGGAGGTTCCTCCCTCTCTCTCTCTCTCTCTCTCTCTCTCCCTCCCTCCTTATATGTATATGTATAGAGGATTAATTGTTTAGCTGATATATCATGTTTATAAGATGTTGTATATTGCAATGGTAAGCTAGGCATCGCTAATGATGTTTGCCAGTTGAGTTTTCATAGATGACTATGTGACTCTTTTTATGTTTTTGTAGGATTTTTTTGATTGCTCAGCGATTGTATCTCATCTTTGAAGATAGTTCGATTATTCTTGTTTGTGGTTTTCTTTTATGAGTGGAATTATTTTTCTCTGTAGTTTTTTCTTCTTTTGTTTTTTGGTTTTCTTTTTTATTTGGGTGAAACTTGCTTGCTTGGTGATTAGACTGTAAAGCTATATTTCTATCTCAGATTTGTTGAGAGAAAGGGAAAATATAGTAAATGAAACTTAGCACACAGTACGGTTTAGGCAATATTGACGTGTAGGGACAAATGGCATGGTCACCAGATTCCTGGTTTGGGAGTTATAGTGTTTTTTCTAATATTTTAACACTTTAAGTTTTAAAATATAAGTTTTGTCGTTTTGGGGTCCAAAATTCACGAACGGTCTAGGAACATCGTGAAACTTGGCACAAATCACTATTTAGGCAATATTGATGTGTAGGGACAAACAACACGGTCGTCGAATTCCCAGTTTAGGAATTATAGTATTTTTTCTAATATTATAACACTTTAAGTTTTAAAGTTTAGTTTCGTCGTTTTGGGGCCCAAAATTCACGAACGGTCTAGGAACAACATGAAACTTGGCACGTAGCACGATTTAGACAATGTTGACGTGTAGGGATAAACAGCACGGTCGCCGGATTCCCGGTTTGGAAATTATAGCATTTTTCTAATATTATAACACTTTCAGTTTTAATGTTTAGTTTTGTCGTTTTCGGGCCTAAAATCCACGAACAGTCTAGAAACGGCGTGAAACTTGGCACGTAGCATAGTTTAGGCAATGCTAACGTGTGGGGACATACAGTACGGTCGCCGGATTCCCGGTTTGGGAGTTATAGCATTTTTTCTAATATTTTAACACTTTAAGTTTAAAATTTAAGTTTTGTCATTCTGGGGTCCAAAATCCATGAACGGTCTACGAACGTCATGAAACTTGGCACGTAGTACGGTTTAGGCAATGTTGACGTGTGGGGACAAACGGCACGGTCGCTGAATTCCCGGTTTGGGAATTATAGCATTTTTTCTAATATTATAACACTTTAACTTTTACAGTTTAGTTTTGTCGTTTTGGGGCCCAAAATTCACGAACGGTCTAGGAACAACGTGAAACTTGGCACGTAGCATGGTTTAGGCAATGTTGACGTGTGGGGATAAACAGCACGGTCGCCGGATTCCCGGTTTGGAAATTATAAAATTTTTTCTAATATTATAACACTTTAAGTTTTAATGTTTAGTTTTGTCGTTTTCAGGCCCAAAATCCACGAACAGTCTAGAAACGGCGTGAAACTTGGCTCGTAGCATAGTTTAGGCAATGTTAACGTGTGGGGACATACAGTACGGTCGCCGGATTCCCGGTTTGGGAGTTATAGCATTTTTTCTAATATTTTAACACTTTAAGTTTAAAATTTAAGTTTTGTCATTCTTGGATCCAAAATCCACGAACAGTCTACGAACGTCATGAAACTTGGCACGTAGCACGATTTAGGCAATGTTGAAGTGTGGAGACAAACGGCACGGTCGCTGGATTCCCGGTTTGGGAATTATAGCATTTTTTCTAATATTATAACACTTTAACTTTTACAGTTTAGTTTTGTCGTTTTGGAGCCCAAAATTCACGAACGGTCTAAGAACAACGTGAAACTTGGCACGTAACACGGTTTAGGCAATGTTGACGTGTGGGGACAAACGACATGGTCGCCGGATTCCTGGTTTGAAAATTATAGCATTTTTTCTAATATTATAACACTTTAAGTTTTAATGTTTAGTTTTGTCGTTTTCGGGCCCAAAATCCACGAACGGTCAAGGAACGGCGTGAAACTTGGCACGTAGCATAATTTAGGTAATGTTGACGTGCGGGGACATACAACACGGTCGCCGGATTCCCGGTTTGGGAGATATAGCTTTTTTTCTAATATTTTAATGCTTTTAAGTTTTAAAATTTCAGTTTTGTTGTTCTGGGGTCCAAAATTCACAAACAGTCTAGGAACGTCATGAAACTTGGCACGTACCACGGTTTAGATAATGTTGACGTGTGAGGACAAATGGCACGGTCGCCGAATTCCCTGTTTGGGAATTATAGCATTTTTTCTAATATTATAACACTTTAAGTTTTAAAGTTTAGTTTCGTTGCTTTGGGGCCCAAAATTCATGAACGGTCTAGGAACGTCGTGAAACTTGGCACGTAGCACGGTTTAGGCAATGTTGACGTGTGGAGACAAACAGCACGATCGCCGGATTCCCAGTTTGGAAGTAATAGCATTTTTTCTAATATTTTAACACTTTAAGTTCTAAAATTTAAGTTTCGTCGTTTTGGGGTTCAAAATCCACGAACGGTCTAGGAAGGTCATGAAACTTGGCACGTAGTACGGTTTAGACAATGTTGACACGTGGGGACAAATGGCATGGTCGCCGAATTCTCGGTTTGGGAATTATAGCATTTTTTTCTGATATTATAACACTTTAAGTTTTAATGTTTAGTTTCGTCGTTTTGGGGTCCAAAATCCACGAATGGTCTAGGAACGGCGTGAAACTTGGTACATAACACGGTTTAGGCAATGTTGACGTGTGGGGATAAACAACACAGTCTCCAGATTTCTGGTTTGGAAGTTATAGCATTTTTTCTAATATTTTAGCACTTTTAGTTTTGAAATTTAAGTTTCGTCGTTCTGCGGTCCAAAATCTACGAACAGTGTAGGAACGTCGTGAAACTTGGCACGTAGCATGGTTTAGGCAATGTTGACGTGTGGGGACAAACGGCACGATCGCCAGATTTTCGGTTTAGGAATTATAGCATTTTTTTAATATTATAACACTTTAAGTTTTAAAGTTTAGTTTCGTTACTTTGGGGCCCAAAATCCATGAACGGTCTAGGAACGTCGTGAAACTTGGCACGTAGCACGGTTTAGGCAATGTTGACGTGTGGGGACAAACAGCACGATCGCCGGATTCCCGGTTTGGAAGTAATAGCATTTTTTTTATTATTTTAACACTTTAAGTTCTAAAATTTAAGTTTCGTCATTTTGAGGTTCAAAATCCACGAACGGTCTAGGAAGGTCGTGAAACTTGGCACGTAGTACGGTTTAGACAATGTTGGCACGTGGGGACAAATGGCACGGTCGCCGAATTCCCGGTTTGGGAATTATAGCATTTTTTCTGATATTATAACACTTTAAGTTTTAATGTTTAGTTTCATCGTTTTGGGGTCCAAAATCCACGAATGGTCTAGGAACGACGTGAAACTTGGTACGTAGCACGGTCTACGCAATGTTGACGTGTGGGAATAAACGGCACAGTTGCCGGATTCCTGGTTTGGAAGTTATAGCATTTTTTCTAATATTTTAGCACTTTTAGTTTTGAAATTTAAGTTTCGTCGTTCTGCGGTCCAAAATCTACGAACAATGTAGGAACGTCGTGAAACTTGTCACGTAGCATGGTTTAGGCAATGTTGAAGTGTGGGGACAAGCGGCACGGTCGCCAGATTCCCGGTTTAGGAATTATAGCATTTTTTCTAATATTGTAACACTTTTAAGTTTTAATGTTTAGTTTCGTCGTTTTGGGGCACAAAATTCACGAACAGTCTAGGAACGGCATGAAACTTGGCACGTAGCACAATTTAGGCAATGTTGACATGTGGAGAGAAACGGCACGGTCGCCGGATTCCAAGTTTGGGAATTATAGCATTTTTCTGATATTATAACACTTTAAGTTTTAATGTCTAGTTTTCTCGTTTTGGGGCCCAAAATCCACGAACGGTCTAGGAAGGTCGTGAAACTTGGCACATAATACGGTTTAGGTAATGTTGACGTGTGGGGATAAACGGCACGGTTGTCGGATTCCCAGTTTGGAAATTATAGCATATTTTCTAATATTATAACACTTAAAGTTTTAATGTTTAGTTTCGTCATTTTCGGGCCCAAAATCCACGAACGGTCTAGGAGTGGCGTGAAACTTGGCACGTAACATGGTTTAGGCAATGTTCACGTGTGGGGACAAACAGCACAGTTGCCGGATTCCCGGTTTGGAAGTTATAGCGTTTTTTTTAATATTTTAACACTTTCAGTTTTAAAATTTAAGTTTCGTCATTCGAGGGTCCAAAATCTACGAACGGTCTAGGAATGTCGTGAAACTTGGCACGTAGTACGGTTTAGGCAATGTTGACGTGTGGGGATAAACCGCACAGTCGCCGAATTCCCGGTTTGGGAATTATGGCATTTTTTCTGATATTGTAACACTTAAAGTTTTAATGTTTAGTTTCGTCGTTTTGGGACCCAAAATCCACGAACGATCTAGGAGTGGCGTGAAACTTGGCACGTAGCACGGTTTAGGTAGTGTTGACGTGTGGGGACAAACGGCACGGTCGCCGGATTCCCGATTTGGGAGTTATAGCGTTTTTTCTAATATTTTAACATTTCAAGTTCTAAAATTTATGTTTCGTCGTTGTGGGGTCTAAAATCCACGAACGGTCTAAGAACGTCGGAAAAGTTGGCTCGTAGTACAATTTAGGCAATGTTGACGTGTGGGGACAAACAGCACGGTCGCCAGATTCTCAGTTTGGGAGTTATAGCATTTTTTCTAATATTGTAATACTTTTAGTTCTAAAATTTAAGTTTCGTCGTTTTGGGTTCCAAAATCCACAAACGGTCTAGGAGGGTTCTGAAACTTGGCACGTAGTACGGTTTAGGCAATGTTGACGTGTGGGGATAAACTGCACGGTCGTCGGATTCTCGGTTTGGGAATTATAACATTTTTTCTGATATTATAACACTTTAAGTTTTAATGTTTAGTTTCGTCATTTTGGGGCCCAAAATCCACGAACGGTCTAGGAAGGTTGTGAAACTTGGCACATAGTATGGTTTAGGCAATGTTGACGTGTGGGGATAAACTGCACGATCGCCGGGTTCCTGGTTTGGGAATTATAGCATTTTTTCTGATATTGTAACACTTAAAGTTTTAATGTTTAGTTTCGTCGTTTTGGGACCCAAAATCCATGAACGGTCTAGGAGTGGCGTGAAACTTGGCACGTAGCACGGTTTAGGTAGTGTTGACATGTGGCGACAAACGGCACGGTCACCGGATTCCCGGTTTGGGAGTTATAGTGTTTTTTCTGATATTATAACACTTTAAGTTTTAATGTTTAGTTTCGTCGTTTTGGGGCCCAAAATCCACGAACGATCTAGGAAGGTCGTGAAACTTGGCACATAGTATGGTTTAGGCAATGTTGACGTGTGGGGATAAACCGCACGGTCGCCGGATTCCCGATTTGGGAATTATAGCATTTTTTCTGATATTGTAACACTTAAAGTTTTAATGTTTAGTTTCGTCGTTTTGGGACCCAAAATCCACGAACGGTCTAGGAGTGGCGTGACACTTGGCATGTAGCACGGTTTAGGTAGTGTTGATGTGTGGGGACAAACGGCACGGTCGCCGGATATCCGATTTGGGAGTTGTAGCGTTTTTTCTGATATTTTAACATTTCGAGTTCTAAAATTTATGTTTCGTCGTTGTGGGCTCCAAAATCCACGAACAGTTTAGGAACGTCGGAAAAGTTGGCTCGTAATACAATTTAGGCAATGTTGATGTGTGGGGACAAATGGCACGGTCGCTGGATTCTCAGTTTGGGAGTTATAGCATTTTTTCTAATATTGTAATACTTTTAGTTCTAAAATTTAAGTTTCGTCGTTTTGGGGTCCAAAATCCACGAACGGTCTAGAAAGGTCGTGAAACTTGGCACGTAGTACGGTTTAGGCAATGTTGACGTGTGGGGATAAACTGCACGGTCGTCGGATTCCCGGTTTGGAAATTATAGCATTTTTTCTGATATTATAACACTTTAAGTTTTAATATTTAGTTTCGTCGTTTTAGAGCCCAAAATCCACGAACGGTCTAGGAAGGTCGTGAAACTTGGCACGTAGTATGGTTTAGGCAATGTTGACGTGTGGGGATAAACCACACAGTCACCGGATTCCCGGTTTGGGAATTATAGCATTTTTCTGATATTATAACACTTAAAGTTTTAATGTGTAGTTTCGTCATTTTGGAACCCCTAAATCCACGAATGGTGTAGGAGTGGCGTGAAACTTGGCACGTAGTACGGTTTAGGTAGTGTTGACGTGTGGGGAGAAACGACACGGTCGCCAGATTCCCGGTTTGGGAGTTATAGCGTTTTTTCTAATATTTTAACACTTTAAGTTCTAAAATTTATGTTTCGTTGTTTTAGAGTCCAAAATCCACGAACGGTCTAGGAACGTCGTAAAAAACTTGACACGTAGTACAATTTAGGCAATGTTGTCATGTGGGGACAAACGGCATGGTCGTCGGATTCCCGATTTGGGAGTTATAGCATTTTTTCTAATATTGTAACACTTTAAGTTCTAAAATTTAAGTTTCGTCGTTTTGGGGTCCAAAATTCATGAATGGTCCAGGAAGGTCGTGAAACTTGGCACGTAGTATGGTTTAGGCAATGTTGACGTGTGGGGACAAACTGCACGGTCGCCGGATTCCCAGTTTGGAAATTATAGCATTTTTTCTGATATTATAATAGTTTAAGTTTTAATGTTTAGTTTCGTCATTTTGGGGTCCAAAATCCACGAATGGTCTAGGAACGATGTGAAACTTAGCACGTAGCACGGTTTAAGCAATGTTGATGTGTGGGGACAAACGGCACGGTCGCCGAATTCCTGGTTTGGGAGTTATATTGTTTTTCTAATATTTTAACACTTTAAGTTCTGAAATTTAAGTTTTGTCGTTTTGGAGTCCAAAATTCATGAATGGTCTAGGAACGTCGTGAAACTTGGCACATAGTACAGTTTAGGCAATGTTGACGTGTGGGGACAAATGGTACGGTCGCCGGATTCCCAGTTTGGGAATTATAGCATTTTTCTGATATTATAACACTTAAAGTTTTATTGTTTAGTTTCGTCGTTTTGAGACCCAAAATCCACGAACGGTCTAGGAGTGGCGTGAAACTTGGCACGTAGCACGGTTTAGGTAGTATTGTCGTGTGGGGACAAACGGCACGGTCGCCGGATTCCCGGTTTGGGAGTTATAGCGTTTTTTCTGATATTTTAACATTTCAAGTTCTAAAATTTATGTTTCGTCGTTGTGGGGTCCAAAATCCACGAACGGTCTGGGAACGTCGGAAAAGTTGGCTTGTAGTACAATTTAGGCAATGTTGACGTGTGGGGACAAACGGCACGATTGCCGGATTCTCAGTTTGGGAATTATAGCATTTTTTCTAATATTGTAATACTTTTAGTTCTAAAATTTAAGTTTCATCGTTTTGGGGTCCAAAATCCACGAACGGTCTACGAAGGTCGTGAAACTTGGCACGTAGTACAGTTTAGGCAATGTTGACGTGTGGGGATAAACTGCACGGTCGCCGGATTCTCGGTTTGGGAATTATAGCATTTTTTCTGATATTATAACACTTTAAGTTTTAATGTTTTGTTTCGTCGTTTTAGGGTCCAAAATCCACGAACGGTCTAGGAAGGTCGTGAAACTTGGCACGTAGTATGGTTTAGGCAATGTTGACGTGTGGGGATAAACCACACGGTCGCCGGATTCCCGGTTTGGGAATTATAGCATTTTTTTTTATATTATAACACTTAAAGTTTTAATGTTTAGTTTCATCGTTTTGAGACCCGAAATCCACGAACGGTGTAGGAGTGGCGTGAAATTTGGCATGTAGTACGATTTAGGTAATGTTGACGTATGGGGACAAACGACACGGTCATCGGATTCCCGGTTTGGGAGTTATAGCGTTTTTTCTAATATTTTAACACTTCAAGTTCTAAAATTTATGTTTTGTCGTTTTAGGGTCCAAAATCCACGAACGGTCTAGAAACGTCGTGAAACTTGGCACGTAGTACAATTTAGGCAATGTTGCCATGTGGGGACAAACGGCACGGTCGCCGGATTCCCGGTTTGGGAGTTATAGCATTTTTTCTAATATTGTAACACTTTAAGTTCTAAAATTTAAGTTTCGTCGTTTTGGGGTCCAAAATTCATGAATGGTCTAGGAAGGTCGTGAAACTTGGCACGTAGTACGGTTTAGGCAATGTTGACGTGTGGGGACAAACTGCTTGGTTGCCGAATTCCCAGTTTGGGAATTATAGCATTTTTTTTGATATTATAATAGTTTAAGTTTTAATGTTTAGTTTCGTCATTTTGGGATCCAAAATCCACGAATGGTCTAGGAACGATGTGAAACTTAGCACGTAGCACGGTTTAAGCAATGTTGATGTGTGGGGACAAACGGCACGGTCGCCGAATTCCTAGTTTGGGAGTTATATTGTTTTTTAATATTTTAACACTTTAAGTTCTGAAATTTAAGTTTTGTCGTTTTAGAGTCCAAAATTCGTGAACGGTCTAGGAACATCGTGAAACTTGGCACATAGTACAGTTTAGGCAATGTTGACGTGTGGGGACAAATGGTACGGTCACCGGATTCCCGGTTTGAGAATTATAACATTTTTCTGATATTATAACACTTAAAGTTTTATTGTTTAGTTTCGTCGTTTTGGGACCCAAAATCCACGAACGGTCTAGGAGTGGCGTGAAACTTGGCACATAGCACGGTTTAGGTAGTGTTGACGTGTGGGGACAAACGACACGGTTGCCGGATTCCCGATTTGGAAGTTATAGCGTTTTTTCTAGTATTTTAACACTTTAAGTTTTGAAATTTACGTTTCGTCGTTTTGGGGTCCAAAATCCACAAACGGTCTTGGAACGTCGTGAAACTTGGCACGTAGCACTGTTTTGGCAATGTTAACGTGTGGGAACAAATGGCACGGTCTTCAGATTCTCGGTTTTGGAAATATAGCATTTTTTCTAATATTATAACACTTTAAGTTTTAAAGTTTAGTTTCGTCGTTTTGGGGCCCAAAATCCACGAACGGTCTAGGAACAATGTGGAACTTGGCACGTAGCACGGTTTAGGCAATGTTGACGTGTGGGGATATATGGCACGGTCGCCGGATTTCCAGTTTGGGAATTATACCATTTTTTCTAATATTATAACACTTTAAGTTTTGAAGTTTAGTTTCGTCGTTTTAGGGCCCAAAATCCACGAACTGTCTAGGAACGGCGTGAAATTTGCCACATAGTGTGATTTAAGCAATGATGACGTATGAGGATAAATGGCACTGTCGCCAAAGTAATTTAGTTTCCTTTGGACAGTTTAATATTTAAAGTTTGATTTATTTTACACAACTTATCCAAATATTGTACTTATGATTGTAGGGTGGTATAAAAGTAAGTTTGCTTAGTGTGGGGCTTCCAAAACTCAAGGTGGCAAAAGGACTGCTTATAAGTATGGACCCATTCACAGAATTGGAAGGAGAACCTTTGGGTCCAAACTTCTACAAAGTGTTTGTTCAAACTGCGAGAAAACCAAACGCTCTTTTAGAAAGACCACGCCATGGTATTGAAACTGTGGGAGAATCGATCGACCAATACGTTGCATAGAAATCTGTTGATGTAAATTACAACTTTTTTTATTTTTATTTTTTTATGGTTTCATTAATGATATCATATTGCATATATTTTGTCTATATCAATCATGTTGGTAATTGTTTTATTTTTGTTTTTTAAGGTTATCGAAAAGGATTAGATCTGCCATGATGATCGGGATTGAAGGGGCTATTAATGTTTTATTTTATTTTGTATTTTGAATTATTGGATGTTTGGATACACTTGGATGTTGGAGTTTCACATTTTTGAAAACCTTTGTTGCATATATTTGAACTTCAATTATTATGTTTCAGAAAAACTATAATTCTAATATTTGTAATATTTTTTGTGGATATGGATTATGAAATTTGGTGAATGAATGTTTTTTTCTTTTGGTGAATGAATTAGTTATATTATTTTATGTGCAAACAGGAATTTGGTGAATGAATATTTTTTATTAATTAATTCAATTATACTATTTCATGCGTATACAGGATTTTTAGGAAATTAAAAAAATATTAAATTTTATATAATTTATTAAATTTGTTCTCACTTTTTGCGACGGCAAGTTATTTTTTGCGACAGTAAAGGCTGTAGCAAAAGTTTGAGAATTACCTATATATTTGTTCTGACAATTCATATGTGTCACTAATAATATGCTTTTGCGACGGCATCATTTTTATTTGCGACAACACAACATCGTCGCTAATATAATGGAATAGTGCCTCATCCATTTGCGACGGTTAATGTCATCGCAAATAAGGATATTGCGACGGATATTGGTGACAGCACTTGCCCGTCACAAAAATATAGTCCGTCACGAAGTATTTGTGACGGTGATGATGCCGTCGCAAAAGTCAATCTACCGTCACACTAGCCGTCACAAATACCTTTTGTGGCGCCCTTTAAAGCGACGCCTTATTTGCTGTCGCAAAGCCGTCGCAAAAGCTCTTTTGTGATGGCGTTCTCTTTTTTGAGACGGCATTCTCCTGTCGCAAAAACCCAATTTTTTTAGTAGTGCGTGTGACTCAAAATTTACCCAACTAAATGTGTGCCCCAAGAGGTCCTATTGTGGGTTTCATAAACATTGAAGCACCTAAACATTTCAAGAAGGCAAGATATAATTATAATAATGATAATAATAATTATTATTATTTCATGAGGTATTTCCTGTAAATTATTTAAGACGAACTACTCCCACAATAATTTAATTGACAAGTTGAACCGTAACTCCATCCCCCATCTCTAAAAAGAATATATTCCTGCAATTATTTAATAAGCATTTTAACAAAACAATATCCTTCCTCTTCAGTTCTCCAATGGCGGATAGCTAAACCCAGATATGTTGCTTTTAAGGCTAAAGTTGTACTCAGTTAGATTGGAAAAGTATTATTTACTATTTCTAGCATATATGTAGATGCCATTATTGGAGCTACGTGCGGTAATCACTTGCCCTTTTTAGAAAGTCGGTCTGTCAAGGGAAAAGAATATAAGGAAATCTCTGGCTCTTTGCTAATAAAAAAAAAGCACCACTCAAGCACCAATAGTCTGTGTCTATATAGATATGTGGCAACAGCTGTTTGCACCACAAAGAAGGGATTGGGAATTAAGTAGTGTTAATGCGTCCATTGATGTAGTTTTATCTTGAGAGTCTTTCATGAAGAGGTAGAGAGTGTGGATTGCAGCCAAGGATGATTTGCAGGCATTTGTTGCTTTTTGAGACGGCTAATCTTCTTCTTCTACTACTACTTGCCATGGGCAAATTGTTCTTGGCTACATTTGGCTCTCTTCTTCTCATGTAAGCCTCTACAGGCCCTTCCATGCATGGTAGCATTGGAAAAACCATTACTAGCAAGCCATAGGGGCATAATGAAGTTCTTTTTTCTTTTCTTTTCTGTTTTTCTATTTTGTTCTTCGGTAGATGCAGCTCTCCCCGCCTTCAATTTTTTCCACGAATGTGGAATATATATACATATATATATATATTTATTTGCTCCCAAAAAATAGAAAAATAGACAATCAACCTTTTTTTATATAACAATACAATATTTCCTTATCTTCCCTACAGAAAGTACATTTGTTGATTTACTTTTAATTTGAGGAAGCACACTAGACATTTGACAACATTCATTGGGAAATACTTGCATTTCCTCGAGGGAGTTTTGAACTCATGACTCTTCTAAAGGATAGTCCTCGACTTGCATTTCTATTGGTTGATTCTATAACAATTTAGTCAATGAAAATGAAGTATGTCATTTAGATTAACTGTGAATTAACAGGTGCTCACATATAAATTGGTTAGTACTTTTAAAAATGAATAGTTCAAATTTCAATTCACAAAAGGGATATATCTTATCAACTATATAGCAAATGAAGGTCATTTTTTGTCCCCTTTTTTTTATAATAGTTAGATTCAACCCTCTCCTCCCAAATTAAACACCCTAACAAACAGAAAATTAACCATTTCAGGATAACCATATGATATATTATCCTTTCATTCCCAGTGGATGTAACTTTTAACTCTTCACAAAGTGCCTAATATCTACTTGTCATATCCTACTCATTGAGAGGCCTTATACTACAAGAAACATAGCCTTTGCCGATCTTTATGTTATGGCGTTTATGAAAAATGCCGCAAATATGTACTTTTTACTGCATTTACAAGGAAGTGCCACGAAAATTTTATTTTTTATGGCATTTATTGAAACATGTCCTAAAAAATTAATTTTTCCCAACATTTGTGCAAAAAAATGCTGAAAACAAAACATCTATCGGTACTTTTTTTCATGCACAGTCATTCAGAGAGCCAAACAGATCTGATATTATTTTGATGGCTAACAAAAAAATTTTGGCATTTTATTAAGTGCCGAGATAATTTTAATCCTTACTTTTTAAGAAAAAAGGCATGGAGTGAATTTTCTCCCTCATTCTTCTTCCCCTCTTCCTAATTTTTTCTAAAATTTTGCCCTAACTTTCTCTCCCTCCCTCTCTAGCCTTCGTCGAAACCACTACCAAACGAAATGGGTATTGTTTTGCGCAAAACCACATTGCCACTTTCATTGCTTCTGACATCCACTTATACTTTCAAAATATGAATTTACACTAATGGTTTTGGTGTTTATGAGGGATGACTTAGGTAATCATTGTAGTTGTACTTACTCTACCAGGAATAAGAAGATGTGAATGAGGGTCTCAATTTTGATGTTATGGGTCGGGTGCTTGCTATTCAATTCAAAAATTTAAGCTATTAGGTGGTGTTGTTTACCTCCCTTATATGACTCAAAACATCTCTCCTCTTATCTGATTTGGGATCGTGGCATACTCTCCCACCCGAATCCGCAACGCCCTCGTCGCGGGCCAGACCACCTTGCCGGCCAAGCCCTTGCCATCTAACTCAAAAACTTAAGTTATTAGGTGGTGCTGCCTACTTTCCCTATATGGCCTAAGACCTCCATCCTCCTATCCAATGTGGTATTATGACACAGAGCACTTGAAAATGGGTTTGTTATAAATCTAAGTTCATAGATTTCATCATAATAAATTATAAATCCAATATCTAAAATAATTATGATTTTCACATAACAATAAAGCGAAAATATATAAAACATTCTTGTAGCCATTATAGCAAACTTTAAAGCGATTGACTTCAATATCTTTCTTGATCTCATAGAAACTGAGTTTCTCTCTCTCTTGGCCCTTTAATCTTTAGTTACACATTAATGATGGGGATATGCGTATATTTATAGGCAGAGAAATGACTAGTTTCCTTATTAGACTTGAACTCTACTAACCTATCAAAGTAGATATAGTAGGAAACAACTTTTTCTTATTAACCAATAGAATAAGAGGTTTATATAGAATAGGATAAGAAACCTTAACATGATAAAACTAATAAATATATCTGATAGATATCAAATAAGTCATGTGTGCCACATCACGTGAGCCATAAAATATCTTACATTCTCCTGCTTGACTCATATGATTGCTTTCTATATTAGGTTCAATAAGGTTCAACATAAGTGCGTGATAAATCCAATCCAACCTCACTTTGATTTGGTCATCATCATAATACTATAATTAAATAATCAACTAATGAGAGTCATGATGGTCATATATCAAAAATCGACATAGTTCCTTCCATGCACTACGATATTAGAGAACTGCTTAACACAATCTATAAATTAGAAATATGTATAAATGGTCTAATATAACGTCATTTAACAAAGATTATTCCTGTTATCATTCATCCAATCTCATAAATGTATGCATTATGAAAAATAGGAAATATCATAAACATATTTAAACGAGATCTCAATGTGATATCTCACACCTCTATTTAATTATATTAATGAGAATTTGTAGTGTATGTAATTTTTAGTGTTAATTGTTCCTTCTTTTGGGTAAAAACAAAAAATGATCAATGAGAAGTTGTGTTGTAGGTTGTGTTGGAGGTGTGAGACACATGGAATTATTTTCCATATGTGTCTTCTTACAACACACACACACACACACACACACACACACACACACACACATATACACAAACACACAAATCGATAGAGAGAGGGAGAAAGAGAGAAAGGGGAAGAAGGAAGGGGAGATTGAAGGAAGAAGGCTTGAAAGAAGAGATTGAAGCCATTGAAAACTTCACCAAGCTTGAAGAAGATAAGGTTTCATTTTTCTCCCTCTACAATTGCATATATATACACATGTATCTATCTTGTATGATTTTTGTTAGGTCTTTGTATATATGCATATATATGAGTTAGGTTTGTCTTGGGGGACTCCTTGAGTCCCAATTACCTTAAATTTGAGAGCTTGCAGCTCAATATTGGAGGATTGGAGAGTTGGGGGTTGAAACCCCCAAATATGTGAAATGTTAGGGTTTTGATTTCTTCTTTACATCCCTTTGTTTTGATTGATCTTTCTCCTCCATTTTGAGTTATTATCATCCTTGTGGGCTAATCTTTGAGCCCTAAGAGTATTGGGAAGGTTTAGTTATGTTTGGAGGAGTTTTGGTTGAGCTTCGAGTGCTGCCTAGAACAGGGCGTTCGAACTCCTAATATATAGTTCGAACGGTGAGAAATAAGCCTGAGCGTTCGAACTCCCTCGGGGGAGTTTGAACCCTCAGAGAAGAAGTTTTTTCTAATTTTCTTCTTGGAGTTCGAACTCCCATTCGGGCGTTCGAACTCCCAGTTCATTTTGCCTAGGAGTTCGAACTCCCGGTTGGGCGTTCAAACGGTCTGTTAGCTCAGACACTGTTTAGTAAAATGGGTATAACTTTCTCTAGAAAACTTAGATTTATGCACTATTTAAAGCATTATAAACTAGACTCATAGACCTTTGTACCCATATAAAGTTTGTTTTCTAATTCCTTATAGATTGAGAGATATAGGGGTTTTAATTTGACCCAAAATTCATGCCAATAACATCGTTTTTCAAAATTTTAGTCCACTTCTTCACCCAAAATGTGTTTTTGGCCCATGACCTATCAAAATAAAGGCCTTTAAGCCTACTTTCAAATGGAACTAGCCTTGGGTGTGAACTCATCATTGAGAGGGGGTTGCGACTCGATGAAGGAGTTGACATTCCGGCTTTCATGTTCAAATCTCAACCTCATGTTCTTATTATACATCGGGGCTTTGTCCTAGAGTTTAGCCTTGCTCTCCCATTGTGAGAATGAAGTATTGTTGAGTTGGGGTCGAGTGGGTTACGTGCTTAGTCTTGACTTACGTGTTATTGCTTTGCCTTAGATTCTTGTATTGATGTTTCTTTGCGTCTACGTATATTTGTGTAGGAATACCTTGTTTGTCACCCGTCCAATTGGAGAAAGGTGAGTAACGATATGCCATGAGTAAAACTCTAGTATTTTCTAAATGTTTTAAGCTCACCTCTATATCATGAATGTTTTTCATACATTTCAATGCATCAATGCTACGTTCAATTACAAATGTCATATTTTAAATGCATGCAAGCTATATTATGTTATGAATGGAAACCATGGACTATAATGTTTAAATGAAAGAGATGCTAAGCTTCCAATGTATGGTGCCAACTCGGGTCTTCTCGTGGCAAGACCTTAATCTAGCCTGATAGCCATACGATAAAGGACGGAAAATAAACTATCTACATTGGGAGATGTCCTCTGCCTAAAGAGCCTTAGCGTGACCTATATGGTTACTGTGGAGCCTAGCTCATATGTCGAGTTGTAGCACACTTATGTTTTGAATCGAGAACTATGATATGTTCACACGTTTTACGACAAGTTATGAAATGTTATATCAAGAATAATGTTATGTTGCATCTCTTCTTATGATACTATGTTTTGAAAGGTTGAAACGTTTTAAATGATGTTTACGTTACCTATGAGTTCCAAGCCTACGCTTTAAACGTTCAAAACTCATTTCCTTATACATAACTGATTATCGATCCTTGTACGTGGGATATAATTGCTAGTCCATGATATTTTCTCGCTCGTGCATCAGTATTATTCACTAAGCATTAGCTTACATTTTCTCAAATGATTTTCAGGTAGCAAATCCGGGAGGGCCTAGAGCGAGGCCATATGTGGATTTGAGCTACGGCCCACGGGCCTATGTTTTATATAATGTTTGAGGGTTGGACCCAATGTTTTGTAATGACATGTTTTGCAATAACTTTTGTGGACCTTGATTTGGTCCTTATGTATGTTATGTTTGGGATTAGGCACAGCTCTATCATATATGACACGGATTATATTTTCAAGTTATTAAAAGTTCTATTTTCTGCAAATATGCATCATTATAAATTATTATGCACATGTGATCAACTAGTTTATGTAATGCGGCCTTGGGTAGCCTTGCTACTGGCCGGTCATGTACCTTAAATCCGTATAGGCTGGGTTTTGGGGCATGACAGTGTGGTATCAGAGCTATAGGTTGACACCATAAGATTGAGTCATATCTAGACAGGATTCTAGGTTTGACTTGAGTATGTGCTATGTGTATAATGATGTGCCAAAGTGTATTATGTATTGTACTATATTATGTACTTTATTGTTTGTTGATTTCAGGGGCGGCCAAGTTGGGTCACCAAGTGAAGGACTGCCTGAAAAAGAACATGGCACAGGGATCTGGGGTATCAGTTTCAGCCTCAGTTCAGCAATCTACGGCGAACATGAGAGAGAATCAACCATGGCAAGGCCGAGTTTTCGCACTTACACTGGGAAACACCCCAGTTGCTGACTCCGTAGTGTCAGGCATACTCCCTAATTGTGGTTGACCTGCACACGTCCTTATTGATTCCGGTTCTACGCACTCATTGTTTCATATCTCTTTATTCAATACTTGTATACATCTCCAGTACCTCTTGATTATGCTTTGGTATTATCGTTGCCATCCGGGGATTCCATGTTATGTGATAGGATTTATAATTCTTGTGAAATTCTTGTTAACGACGTGCCCGTGTTCGTAAACCTCATTCCCTTAGAAATGCACAGCTTTGAAATCATCTTAGGAATGGATTGGTTGTCCTCTCACCGTGCTATCATTGATTGTGAGCTTAAACGAGTCGTGTTTCATTCTTTTAACCATTCGGGACTTGTATTTGAGGGAGTTGGTGTCATGCCTCCACCCTATCTCATCTGATCTATGCAAGTACATCATTTAATTCAAAAAGGAAATCGTGCATTTTTGTGTAGCATTTTTGACACACACGTTTCCCCACCGCCCTTGGAAGACATCCATGTTGTCCGAAAATTTCCCGATGTCTTTCCTAATGAGCTACCTGGTTCTTTAGTGGACTGGGAGATTGAGTTCCACATTGACCTTAATCTGGGTACTAGGCCCATTTCCAAAACTCCATACCATATGTCCTCTTTAGAGTTAAAAGAGTTAAAAGTTCAACTCCAAGACTTGTTAGAAAAGGGATTCATCCGTCCTAGTGTTTCACCATGGGATGCTCCGGTGTTATTTGTGAAAAAGAAAAATCGAACCATGAGATTATGCATTGACTACCGGGAATTGAACAAGGTCACCATTAAGAATAAGTATCCGTCATCGAGGGTGGATGATTTGTTCGATCAACTACAGGGCACACAAGTATTCTCAAAGATCGACCTAAGGTCGGGTTATCACCAACTGAAGGTGAGGGCAATTGATGTGGAGAAGACGGCATTCCGAACTAGATATGGTCATTATGAGTTTTTGGTTATGCCATTTGGAGTCACAAATGCACCTGCTGCTTTCATGGATTTGATGAATCAGGTTTTTAAACCCTTTCTTGATGATTTTGTTATTGTGTTTATTAATGACATCTTGGTGTACTCTAAGAGTCTTGCAAATCATGAACACCACTTAAGGATGGTTTTTCAAACTTTGTGAGACAAAAGATTGTATGCCAAGCTGAAAAAGTGCAAATTTTGGCTGCCAAGTGTAGCATTTCTAGGACACATCATCAGTGTGGATGGAGTGTCCGTGGACCCTTCAAAGGTTGAAGCCATTGTGAATTGGTCGAGACCGACGAATGTATCCGAAGTTAGAAGTTTTATGGGCTTAGCTAGATATTACCGAAGATTTGTGAAGGACTTCTCTAAGATTGCAACTCCTTTGACACAGCTTACCTAGAAGAACACACCATTTGAATGGAACGAGAAGAGAAAACGGAGTTTCCTAGAATTGAAGAACCGATTGGTGTCCGCACCAATTCTAGCCTTACCTACCGAAACTGACAGGTTTTTCATCTACATTAATGCTTCGCATAAAGGACTGAGATGTGTATTAATGCAACATGGTAAGGTGATTGCATATGGCTCGAGACAGTTGAGATCGCATAAGAAGAACTACCCGACCCACGATCTTGAATTAGCAGCAGTGGTTTTTGCTTTGAAGATTTGGCGCCACTACTTGTATGGAGTCACATGTGAGATCTTCACCGACCACAAGAGTTTGAAATACCTTTTTCATACAGAAGGAGTTAAACATGAGATAAAGAAGATGGCTTGAGTTGATCAAAGACTACGACGTTCTCATTCAATACCATCCAGGCAAGGCCAATGTGGTTGCCGATGCCTTAAGCCGGAAGACTACTGCCAACCTAGCATGTCTTGTCACTTTTCAACGGCCCTTACTCCTTGACTTGTAGAGATCAGAGATTGAAATTGTTACACCGGGGACTAATACGATGCTTACGACCATGATTGCCCAATCGGCATTGATAGATGTTGTGAAGCAACGGCAACCCGAGACCCCTACTTGTGGAAGATCTATGAAGAGATGGGAACGAATCCGAAGCCTGACTTCACCTTGCATGATGGAGTTTTAAAGTTTAAAAGCTGATTGTGTGTTCCAAATATACCCGAAATCAGGAGGCAAGTTTTGGAAGAAGCCCACAACATGAAGTTCACTATGCATCCAGGGGGCACAAAGATGTATCGAGATTTGAAGCAGACATTTTGGTGGCCGGGAATGAAGGAGGAAATAGTCGAGTTCATATCACGATGCCTACAATGCCAACAGATCAAGGTAGAACATCAAAGACCAGCGGGACTACTTCAACCCTTACCGATACCGAAATGGAAGTGGGAGCATATCACCATGGACTTCATCGTAGAATTGCCGAGATCACCACGGGGTTGCGATGCCATATGGGTTATTGTTGATTGCCTCACCAATTTGCACATTTCTTACCGGTGAAGACTACGTACTCTTTATCAAAGCATGCGACCCTCTACATTGCAGAGATTGTTCGATTACACGGCACGCCAATTTCGATAGTGTCCGATCGAGACTCG
This sequence comes from Euryodendron excelsum, assembly GCA_033060915.1. NCBI lineage: Eukaryota > Viridiplantae > Streptophyta > Magnoliopsida > Ericales > Pentaphylacaceae > Euryodendron > Euryodendron excelsum. The sequence continues at coordinate 7,748,067 of CM065393.1, read as the reverse complement.
AGATTTGTGTCTAAATTTTGGAAGAGTTTACAAAGGGCTTTAGGCACCGAGTTGAAGTTTAGCATGGCTTTTCATCCACAAACAGATGGCTAATCAAAAAGAACCATTCAGACCCTAGAAGACATGTTGCGGTTATGTGTTCTCAACTTTCGGGGGAGTTGGGAGGATCACCTACCACTAGTGGAGTTCGCCTACAACAACAGTTTTCATGCAAGTATCGGGATGACAGCTTATGAAGCGCTTTACAGGAGAAAGTGTAGATCTCCAGCTTGTTGGACCGAAGTCGGCGAGAGAAAGATTCTTGGGCCAGAAATTGTGCAACTAACCATCGACAAGATCAAGATCATTCAACAACAACTACAAATTGCTCAAAATTGCCAAAAGAGTTATGCGGATGTGCAAAGGCAGGACTTAGATTTTGATGAAGGGAGCCACGTGTTCTTGAAGGTATCTCCTTCCAAGGGGATAAATCACTTCGGTAAGAAGGGAAAGCTTAATCCAAGGTACATCGGACCGTTTGAAGTTCTTGAACGGGTTGGACCCGCTGCTTATCGTATTGTTCTTCCATCGAAACTTTCGCAAGTTCACAATGTCTTTCATGTTTCGAAGCTACGAAGGTATGTTCACGACCCGACACATGTGATTGATCACTATCCCTTGGCCGTGAGTGAAGATTTAAGTTACGTGGAGAGACTAATAGAGATTCTTGATCGCTGTGACCAAGTTCTTCAAAATAAGGTCATTCCTTTGGTACAAGTTTTATGGTAGAACCATACTTGGGAGGAGTCTACTTGGGAATGTGAAGACGAGATCTGGGAACGTTATCCCTTTCTGTTTGAATGATAGCTTGTATTAAGTTTGGGGACAAAACTTATTTAAGGGGGGAAGGATGTGATATCCCAAACCTCTATTTCATTATATTAATGAGAATTTGTAGTGTATGTAATTTTTAGTGTTAATTATTCCTCCTTTTGGGTAAAAAAAAAATGACCAATGAGAAGTTGTGTTGTAGCTTGTGTTGGACGTGTGAGGCACATGGGATTATTTCCTATGTGTGTCTTCTTACAACACACAAAACACACACACACACATATACACACACACAAATCGGTAGAGAGAGGGAGAAAGAAAGAAAGGGGAAGAAGGAAGGGGAGATTGAAGGAAGAAGGCTTGAAGGAAGGGATTGAAGCCATTGAAGACTTCACCAAGCTTGAAGAAGGTAAGGTTTAATTTTTCTCCCTCTACAATTGCATATATATACACATGTATCTATCTTGTATGATTCTTGTTAGGTCTTTGTATATATGCATATATATGAGTTGGGTTTGTCTTGGGGGACTCCTTGAGTCCCAATTGCCTTAAATTTAAGAGCTTGAAGCTTAATATTGGAGGATTGGAGAGTTGGGGGTTGAAACCCCCAAATATGTGAAATGTTAGGGTTTTGATTTCTTCTTTAAATCCCTTTGTTTTGATTGATCTTTCTTCCCCATTTTGAGTTATTATCATCCTTATGGGCTAATCTTTGAGCCTTAAGAGTATTGGGAAGGTTTGGTTGTGTTTGGAGGAGTTTTGGTTGAGCTTCGAGTGCTGCCCAGAACAGGGCGTTCGAACTCCCAATATGGAGTTTGAACGGTGAGAAATAAGCCTGAGCGTTTGAACTCCCTCGAGGGGAGTTTGAACCCTCAGAGAAGGGGTTTTTCCAATTTTCTTCTTGGAGTTCGAACTCCCATTTGGGCTTTGGAACTCCCAGTTCATTTTGCCTAGGAGTTCGAACTCCCGGTTGGGCGTAACTCGGAGTTCGAACGGTCTGTCAGCTCGGACACTGTTTAGTAAAATGGGTATAACTTTCTCTAGAAAATCTGATTGATGCAACATTTGAAGCATTAGAAACTAGACTCATAGACCTTTGTACCCATATAAAGTTTGTTTTCTAATTCCTTATAGATTGAGAGATATAAGCATTTTAATTTGACCCAAAATTCATGCCAACAACATCGTTTTTCAAAATTTTAGTCCACTTTCCGTGAAGCATAACTTCTTTGCCCGAAATGTGTTTTTGGCCCATAACCTATCAAAATAAAGGCCTTTAAGCCACTTTCAAATGGAACTAGCCTTGGGTGTGAACTCATCATTGAGAGGTTGTTGGGACTCGATGAAGGAGTCGATATTCCGGCTTTCATGTTCAAATCTCAAGCTCATGTCCTTATTATACATCGGGGCTTTGTCCTAGAGTTTAGCCTCGCTCTCCCATTGTGAGAATGAGGTGTTGTTAAGTTGGGGTCGAGTGGGTTGTGTGCTTAGTCTTAACTTACGTGTTATTGCTTTACCTTAGATTCTTGTATTGATGTTTCTTTGCTTCTACTTGCATTTGTGTAGGAATACCTTGTTTGTCGCCCGTCCAATTGGAGAAAGGTGAGTAACGATATGCCATGAGTAAAACTCTAGTATTTTCTAAATGTTTTAAGCTCACCTCTATATCACGAGTGTTTTCCATACATTTCAATGCATCAATGCTACGTTCAATTACAAATGTCATATTTCAAATGTATGCAAGCTATATTATGTTATGAATGGAAATAACGGACTATAATGTATAAATGAAAGAGATGCTAAGTTTCCAATGTATGGTGCCAACTTGAGTCTTCTCGTGGCAAGACCTTAATCTAGCCCAATAGTCTTATGATAAGGGACGGGAAATAAAGTATCTACGTTGGGAGATGTCCTCTGCCTAAAGAGCCTTAGCGTGACCTGTATGGTTACTATGGAGCCTAGCTCATATGTCGAGTTGTAGCACACTTATGTTTTGAACCGAGAACTATGACATGTTCACAAGTTTTATGACAAGTTATGAAATGCTATATCAAGAATAATGTTATGTTGCATCTCTTCTTATGATACTACGTTTTGAAAGGTTGAAACGGTTCAAATGATGTTTACGTTACCTATGAGTTCCAAGCCTACGCTTTAAATGTTCAAAAACTCATTTCCTTATGCATAACTGATTATCGATCTTTGTACGTTGGATATAATTGCTAGTCTATGATATTTTCTCGCTCATGCATCATTTTTATTCACTGTGCATTAGCTTACGTTTTCTCAAATGATTTTCAGGTAGCCAATCCGGGAGGCCCTAGAGCGAGGCCATATGTGGATTTGAGCTACGGCTCACGGGCCTATGTTTTATATAATGTTTGAGGGCTGGACCCAATGTTTTGTAATAATATATATTGCAATAACTTTTATGGACCTTGATTTGGTCCTTATGTATGTTATGTTTGGGATTAGGCACAACTCTACCATGTATGACACGGATTATGTTTTCAAGTTATTAAAAGTTCTATTTTCCGCAAATATGTATCATTATAAATGATTATGTACAGGTGATCAACTAGTTTATGTAATGCGGCCTTGGGTAGCCTTGCTACTGGCCGGTCATGTACCTTAAATCCGTATAGGCCGAGTTTTGGGGCGTGACACTCAAAGTGTCCAATAAATCAAAAGATTATCATTACAAAAAATCCAAAATAGTAAATAACTATTATGGGTTACGATCAAGATCCATTTTGTTAACATGATTGTTAAACGTCTTTAATGGTAGCCCTTTTGTTAATGGATTTGCAATCATAAACTTAGTGTTTATATGTTCCATAAACACTCTCTATTTCTGAACTTCCTCCTTAACAGCAAAGTGTTTCAATTCTATGTGTTTAGAACCCTTAGTCCTTCATTCCTTGCAAGTAACTCATCACTTTCTTAGCAGCTTTCTAATGTTCCGACCCAGAATTGCTTTGGTACCTTCCTAACATACCAATAACAAAACTAATATCTGGCTTAGTGCAAGTCTGTACATACATTAAACTTCCTACAGCACATGCATAAGGAATCTTTTCCATTTGTTTACATTCCAATTCATTCTATGGGCATTGTATAATGCTGGACTTATCTCCTTTCTAAATTGGAGTAACACTAGCTGAATAGTTTTCCATATTAAACATTTCTAGAACTCTTTCAATATAAGCTTTCTGAGACAACCCTAACAATCCACGTGATCGATCCCGGGATACTTCAATTCCTATCATGTAGGCTGCCTCACCTATATCTTTCATCTCAAAGTTTTTATAAAGAAATTTCTTGATTTGGTGCAATAATCCAAGATCATTATTGGCAAGCAAAATATCATTAACATACAAAATAAAAAATATAAACTTACTCCCATTAACCTTTAGAAATATATACCGATTAACAGTGTTTTCCTTAAAACCAAAAGAAGTAAGAGTATCATTGAACTTAAGATACTATTGGCGGGAAGCTTGTTTAAGTCCATATGTTGATTTCTTAAGTTTGCAAACCATGTGCTCCGTTCCTTTTATAGCGAATCCTTCAGGTTGATCCATGTAACCTTCTTCCGCTAAATTCCCATTCAAAAAAGTAATTTTCACATCCATTTGATGCAGTTATAAATCAAAATGAGCTACCAAAGCCATAATGATTCTTAAGGAGTCCTTCTTTGATACAGGAGAGAAAGTATCTTTATAATCAATGTCTCCTTTCTGAGTAAAACCTTTGGCCACAAGTTTAGCTTTATATCGTTCAATATTGCCACTAGTGTCGTGTTTGATTTTAAAGACCCACTAGTAACCAACTTTTTTATATCCTTAAGGTAATTCAATGAGATCCCAGACTTCGTTCTGGTCTATTGATTTCAATTCTTCATTTATGGCATTAATCCATTTATCAGAATCATTACTTTCCATGACTTAAGAAAATGAAACCGGGTCTTTACTTGTCCCTATATCAAAGTTAGATTCTTGTAAATATATCACATAATCATTTGGAATAGCTGATCTCCTTGTCCTTTGAGATCTTCTTAATGTTATCCTTTGTGGTTCTTCTACTATTGGTTCATTAGTAAAAATCTCATTGTGGAGTGGTTGATCATTAGTTTGTTACCCAACATTGTCAAAATGTTCAACAATTGTGAGAACAACTTCATTAGAAGTTATAGGTAATGAGATTTGTACCTTAACTTCTTGAATAACTACATTTTATAGTTTATCACTTCCACTAATTTCACCATTCTTAATGAATCTGGCATTACGGGTTTCTACAATTCTCATATTATGGGTAGGACAGTAAAACCTGTACCCTTTAGATTTTTTATTGTAACCAATAAAGTAACCACTGATTGTTCTAAAATTCAATTTCTTTTCATGTGGATTATAAATTCTAGCCTCCGCCGGACTACCCCAAACATGCAGGTGTTTTAAACTCGGTTTTTTTCCAGTCCACAGTTCAAAAGAAGTCTTTGGAACTGCCTTACTAAGAATCCAATTTAACAAATACATAACGGTCTTAAAGGCTTCCATCCACAATGATATAGATAACGAAGAATTACTTAACATACTCCTAACCATGGCCATTAGAGTACGGTTACGCCTTTCAGCTACACCATTCTGCTGTGGCATACCTAGCATAGTATATTGTGCATACATGCCACGCTTTTCAAGGAGTTTAGCAAATGGACCAATACATTGCTTTATGCCGTCATACCTTCCATAATATTCACC
>CM065393.1:7630000-7740000 GCA_033060915.1 Euryodendron excelsum | reverse complement strand
TTACAAGCATGTACTATCATGATGCTCATAAACTTTAGTCAAAAGGTAATTCTTTTCCAACGTTAACACGTATAACATCGAAAAGGAATCAAAACATCACATTCTGAAATCAGTATAATAGTAGTATCATTAAGGCTCTACAATGCTTCAATATAATAGTAATTATTATTTTATTCAGCATACATGCACCAATAGCATTCAATAGCCAAATCATCAACCACCAGTAGCATCAATAATTAAAACAACTAAACCTTTTCTTCATAAATATATGCATGAGAGGCGGTTGTAGCGTTAACAGCAACAAGATCTGAATATGATAATCAATTCGCATAAATATTTGATACCACATGGGTAAATGTGTTTTCCTATGCTATAGCGTCCTGTTATTTATTGACTCTGCATATACATATACATATACATATACATCAACATTAAAATCAACATCAACATCAACAGTAAACAGACATGTTCATTCATATACCGTGCATAAAAATATTATTCTGAAAATGCCAAAATAATTATTCAGGTGATATTCGTTCCTAAGGCTTGAAGTGGCAACAGTAGTGACTAAACCCAATTAAATTTATCTTTGATGAAAAATCATAAAAGTTGTGAGTAAGGCTCTGATATCACATGTAAATTTAAATTTATAGATTTCATTATAATAAATTATAAATCTAAGATCTAAAACAATCATGATTTTCACATAACAATAAAGCGGAAATACATGAAACATACCTGTAGCCATTATAACAAACTAAAGTGATTTACTTCAATATCTTTCTTGATCTCCTAGAAACTGAGTTTCTCTCTCTTGGCTCTTTAATCTTTAGTTACACATTAATAATGAGGATATGCGTATATTTGTAGGTAGAGAGAGTACAAGTTTCTTTATTAGACTTGAACTCTACTAACCCATGAAAGTAGATATAGTAGGAAATAACTTCTCTTTATTAACCAATAGAAAAAAGAGGTTTATATAGAATAGGATAAGAAACCCTAACGTGATAAACCTAATAAATATATTTCATAGATATCAGATAAGTCATGTGTGCCACATCATGTAAGCCATAAAATATCTTCCATTTGTAAGTGCTGCATGTCGCGCCCAGATTTTTTGCACTCAAGGAATACACACACAAGCGGGAAAAATGTTGTACTCTCTCGTTAGAACTCACCCTCCTAGAAGAATAAGTGCGACTAGGTTTGATTTGAAAATTTGATTTGAATTAAGGGCTTTTAGAAAAAGATTTGGAGTCGCCACCTAACTTGATTAAGGTGAGTTAGGTCACCTAAAAACTAAGAATAATCCGAAGACTACACTTAGGGTTTTGGAAAACAATTTTGAAAATATCTCCTCAAGAGAGGGTTTTTTAGGAAAACAGGTTGTTTGGCAACCTTTGGAAAACATTTAGCCCTTTTTGAAAAATAACTCCTCTTTGGTCTTTGAAATCAGTGATCCTAGGTTCGAAGGTTGGTTACGTGTAGGGAAGACGCACTAAGTCATCACCCTACCCAGCCCTTCCGGTACCTGCATGTCAATCTACCCTAGATTCACCTATGAGAGTCTTTAACTAACTAATGTTCAATCCTATCCACTTTAGAAAATAATGTTTAGAAAGAAACATGATGCATGATATGCAAGTGCAAGAAAAGAGACTTGAAAAATAGATTTGGAGAAAGATTTGGAAAGAAAGATTTGATTTGATTTTAGAAAAGATTTGAAAGGATAGATTTGAAATTGGAAAGTTTTAGAAATTGGAAATAAAGATTTGAAAATAGATTTTTGAAATTTGAAAACTTGAAATAAATATGGAATTGGAGATTGAGGAAAATTGTAGAATTGAAGATTTGAAAAATATGGAAGAATTTGAAATTTGAAAGAAGTTGTGACTGCACCCATGAGGGTTGCCTACATATCCTTTTGGAGGATTCAGGTCAGTCGTAGTTCGGACAAGAGTTCGATTGAGAAGAGATTGATTTGGAAGAAAGAGATTGAATTGGAAATTGGATTAGAAGATTGAGAGATTGAACTTTGATTGAAAGATTTGAAAAGACTTGACTTTGGAAAACTCGGTTTTAGGAAACCTAGACTTAAAGACTTGAAAAAGAAGGATTGGGTTTGACTTGGAAAGATTTTGAAAAAGAATTGACTTGAATATTAGACTTGGAAGATTTAGGAAAGGATTAGATTTAGGAAGGGTTTGAATTAGGAAAGTTCCAATTTAGGAAAGTTTAGAATTTGGAAAGTTTCATTTTTGGAAAATTTTTGAATTAGGAAAGTTTCGAAATTAGGAAAGTTTTGAATTAAGAAAGTTTAGAAAACAATGAAGTTTTGAAAATAAAAAAGTTTTGAGTTTAGAAAGATTTAGATTTGAGAAGATTTGAAGTTTTAGGAAAGTTTAGAATTTAGAAAGATTTGGGTTTAGAAGGACTTAACTTAAGAAAGTTTTGAACTTGGAAAGCTTTGGATTTGGAAAGATTTGGAATTTAGAAAGTTTAGGATTTAGAAAGTTTTAGAGCTTTATAAAATCTTAAGATTAGGAAAGGTTTGAATTCAGGAAAGATTTGAAAACTTAGGTTTGGAAAAGTTACGATTTGAAAAGGATAGAATTAGGAAATGATTGAATTAGAAAAGATATGGAAGTTTAACGTTTGAGGAAAGATTTGAAAGTTTTAGAAAACTTATGGTTTAGGAAGGTAGAGATTAGGAAGGAGTTGAATTAGGAAAGGTTTGGATTAGGAAGGGATTGGATTTTGTTTCTAAAAGAGAAGGTTTAATTTTGTTTCCAAAAACAGAGAATTGGATCTAATTTCCTAAACGGGAGATTGGATTTGGTTTTCTAAAGGGAAGATTTGATTTGACAAGGATTTGGAAAGGGGAAGTTTTAAAAACCCTAGATTTGGAAGGCTATAGTTTTAACATAGAAAACAAGAGGTTTTGGAAACCTAGGTTTTAAGGCAAGTTTGAAAACCATGTTTTTGGAAAGAAAATTAGGGTTTCCTAATTGTGGGTTCTGGGGCTTGACTTGGCTCTAAGGAAAGGAATTTTTAAAAAGTGTGTTTTTGGAAACGAAGATTTTTGGAAGGAAATCTTAGAGAGAAGTTTCTAGAAGAAAGATTTTGGAAAGAGAGTTTTTTAGAAAGATTTTTGGAAGGAGATTGTTGGAGAGAGTTTTTTGGAAAGATTTTTAGGGAACGTTTTTAGAAAGTAGACTTTAGGGAGAGGATTTTGGAAAGGAGTTGAAAAAGGGAGTTTTGAAAAATAGATTTTTTGAGGGAGTTTTTGAAAAAAACTTTGGAAAGAAGAATTTTAGGAAAGTATGTTGAAAAAGAGATTTTTAGGAAGAAAGACTTTTGAAAAGAGAGTTTTTAGAAAGTATAAAAATGTCTCACTTTCCTAAAGCAATTCTGACCATAAGAAGGTTAAAACCACTTTAAGAAAGTGGTTTTGAAAACAATAAGATTTGAAAATATGGACCGTAAAAGTTACTTTAAATGTAACACTTTCTTAAAGCAACCCTAGCCATGGAAAGGCTAGAATTACCCTAGGATTGTGATTTTGAAAACAAGTTTTGAAAAGGAGATTTTGATACAATTTTGAAAACAAGTTTGAAAACGATTTTGAAAACAACTTTGAAAACGATTTTTGGAAGATGCAAGATCATGATATGCACAATGCAATTTTGGGGTCGTGAACATACAAGGTTAAGGCTTCACCACATAATCAAGGGGGCCAGACCCACTTGGTCTTTGGTTAGACTAAAAGAAAGCCCCCGACACGGTGACTCTCCAATAGTCCAATCCTACACATGGACTAGGAATCCCCTTGTTTCAAGCATGCAAAGAAAGGGGGGGAAAGAGATGGGGGATTAAAATAGAGAAAACCCAAGTGGGTTAGGAGGGAGAAAAGAGAGGGGGAAGTGCAGAAACGTAAAACAAAAGCCTACCTTGTGTCTTGTTTATTTTGCGCGCCTTACTTGTCTTTGATCTTCGTCTTGATCTTCGTCTTCAATCTTCAAGAGTTGTCTTCAAACTTCAGATTGCAGCTCTTCAAGTCTTCAAAGAAGGGTTGAAGGCTAGTGTATGAGTATATGGGGGTGTGTATGAGTGTATAGGAGGCTAGGGTTTAGTGTATGGTGGCTAGGGTTTGGAAAACCTAAGGAAGCTAGGGTTGAGGGAGTGTTCGAGCTCTGTATATCAAAATATATGATTTTTAGATTGAGTTTGCGGACCTCCTTCACGCTAGAAGAGGCTCCGTATTTATAGAGAGAGGAATGCATTGGTGCTTGTTGCAGTGGCGCCAGGCCATTTTTTGGCTTAGCGCCACTACTAGTGGCGCCAGCCATTTAGGAAATATTTAATGTCGGCAAGCAACGTATCTTTGACTAGATTTGGGCCCCTGTACTAGTGACTACCATGCAAATTTTAGCCTGACTTCACTAGGAGTGACTCCGGAAAGTCCGGAAATGATTTGAAAAAGCCGGGAATGACTCGGAAGGGCCGGAAAGGGGCAGGAACACTTAGAATAGTGTCCCGGAGGTATTTGACTTGAAAAATAAGGATAAGATGTATTGAAAGGGTTGACCGGGCCTTTAGGGGCAAAACAGTCAATCGGATCGGGAAGCTGCCAGGACAGACTCTGACTGTCCCGGAAGAAGACTTAAGATTTAGAAACATTATTCAGAATGTTCCCAAAGGTTGCCAGTTTGATACCCAGAGCCGGTGTGGTCGGAAAAGGTGACCAGCCCACCGGGGGCAAAACGGTCATTATGTACCGGGTTGGCCGGAACTGACTTGGAATGATTCGAAAGGATAAAGAAGGGTTTAGAACACTATAAAAAGTATTCTCAGAAATTTACCGGTTTGATACCCAGAGCCGGTGTGGTCGGAAAAGGTGACTGACCCTCTAGGGGCAAAACAGTCATTTTGTACCGGGTTTGCCGGAATTGACTCAAAATGATCCAGAGAGCTGGAGGAAGGTTGAGAATACTAGAAGAAGTAATCTCAGAAGGTTACCGGTTTAATACCCAGAGCCGGTGTGGTCCCCGGGGAGTTTGGATGCCTAGGGGCAAAATGGTCATCTTGACCGAAAAGTCTCGGAAAAGGCCTAAGGGGCGGTTTGGTCGTTTTTCACCGAAGTGGGCTAGCAAACACTGATATTGACCTAGGTTTTGAGTGTTTCCGCCACTCTGACAACGGTCGTCGTGACACAGAGGTTTGTTGGCAATCCCCTATATCGACCTATTTACGAGTATTTCTACTACTCAGACGGTTGTAAAGTTTGCGAGTATTTTTGCTACTCGGACCGTCTCGAGGAATAAATTGTCTCGAGAGATGGATTGGAAATGGGTCTTACCGTCTTCGAAAAGACGTGCCTGAGTTGGGACCGTCTCGAGGAATAAACTGTCTCGAGAGAGGGATTGGAAAAGGGACTTACCGTCTTCGAAAAGACGTGCCTGATTGGAACCGTCTCGAGGAATAAACTGTCTCGAGAGAGGGATTGGAAAGGGGACTTACCGTCTCCGAAAAGACGTGCCTGATTAGAACCGTCTCGAGGAATAAACTATCTCGAGAGAGGGGTTGGAGTCAGAAAGAAAAGAATAATGCCTCTAAGGGCATTTTGGTCATTTTGCCTCTATTTGGGCATGGCTGGCCCGCGAAGCGATGGACAGACAGGATTTGGACTTAGAAAGTTGGTTTCGGTTGGAATACGTCCATATTGACTTGAGTACAAGTCTGGACGGAGCGTAGACTGCCGAGCGGTCAAAAATGGGGTGCTTACACTGCACTATCTTTATGTTTTTTAGGATTTATTTTTTACCAATTAGGAATGAGGACTTGGTCCAATTGGCTTTATTTTCATGTCATGTGGGTACCATCAGATCTTGGTGTGGTATATTTTTTTGAAAGAAATAACCTTGACCAAAAGTGATGATATAGGTTTTTTTATTGGATTTTATAAGCTGTACATTTTTTCTTTTGCTTATTCATGTATTGAATGTTTTTGTACTTCAGTAAATAGATCAAGCACAACCCCCTTTTGTTTGATTGTGCATGCATCATGCATGTGATTTGCTTTGTGCTATTTGATATTATTTTTTAGTTTTTACTCCTATTCTGGTCAACAATAGGATGATGTCTTTATTAAACTTTGTCCTCAATGGGTGGGTAACTATATAACAAGTGGAAAACCTTTTTTCCTGCCCCAGACCCATAATCTAAGTTGTAGGTTGGTTTCAATCACAACTTAGTTTGTCCAAACTGAAGCATAACTTACGGGGTCTAACCTTTCATTAGAATTGGTGTTTGGTTTTGATTGACATCGGAATGACTCTAGGATGTGGAGAATTGATTCCAATTCAGATTGGTTGAAGTTGAAACGTTGTGATTATGATGTACAATTATGTATGTAATACCCAACCTTTTAACGTTAACAGTCGACCGTAACTAGCACAACACAACCTGAAGTTACACACTTTAGGTGCTATGGTTTTGCTTTTTTCTTTCTTTCCTATTGGGTTATTTTGTTAAAATTTCATAGCAGATTCCCTCCTTCCACCTCTTTATGTCTTTTCTTACTTATATCCATTTAATGGAGTTCCTACCTATACTCTTGGCTTTTTAGAAGTCAACACAGTAGATAATAGATAGGGCTTTTATATACTACACACACAATCACCCCAGACACTCACAAGTATCATTTTTCATTTGACATAATTGTGAATGAGGTTAATTATTGAAAATTACAATCCCTAGTGAGAATTGAAATATGAAATTTGAATTTTTTACTTTAAAATGATCGAGGAAAAACAGCATACTTAACTTACTTTTAATGATCCAAAAGTATTTTTTCAAAGTTTCTCTAGTTTTTGCTCTCAAATATCATACTTGCTTTCCATAGAACTTTTTTTTTTCTGATTTTTTTGTTTCATTGAAGGGTCTTTTTTTGTCTCCGTACTTGAGTCTTTTTTTCATTACCTTCATTGTATTTTATCTTCTATTTGACCTTAGATCCCGTATCCACTATTTGGTGGCTAGATTAACTGTGTACAATTCAACTATTGTATGATCAATATTCTTTCCTTTTATTAGCCTTGGGAGACAGATTCAGTTCCATTAACTGTCGCTCACATATTGTATTGCCGATTTGTAATTGCATGCAGGGTTACCATAGGGCTGTTCTAGAGCACTAGGCTCCTGCGCTCCTCAATGGTGATTTGGAGAAAAATTCTGCAACAATGGAGGAGTTTGGATATGATACTATGCCAAATTTTTATTTACTGAGCGTTGGACATGATGTTATATGGACATGAAATATTGTATTGAACATAAAATTCGTAAAGACATAATGAACTAGTATTGGATATGGTTATGCAGTGTTTCAAGATCGATATTGGATATGGTCACAGTTTCGGCATTTAATTTTTAATGAGATTTTTGTTTTTTTTGTTTTTTTTGGTTTTTTAGTGTTGATGGGTTTTGTTAATGAGACAAGTTGAATTGTTAATGGTAATTCCAAAAATCTCGAACTCACCTCGGTTGTTTGTTTAAAAAGCGACGCAAAAGAATTCTCTTCATGGCACTATGATAATAGTTTTGCCAAAAATTGTTATGCTTCTTACAACATTTTGACAAAAAAGTGTGGCCAATAACATCTATTCTAACAAAAGGGGTTTTGAATAGCCGGCATTAGTATATCTGAAGCAATATGTTGTAAATGTACTCTTTTTTGCGGCACTTGTAAATGCCGGTAATTAATATCGTAAAAATGCCAACGCTAGCAAATAAGGAGAAAATTCAACTTTACTTGCGCAGTCACTTTTGCTTTTTTTTTTTTTTTTTTTTGGGGTTGGGGTTTAGTAAAAGTTGCTTCTTTGTAAAGTGCTTTATTCTTTGATTCTGGATTGAAACAGTCTGCACATTCTTATTGGATTGGACCAAAGGAAAGCCCATGGGAAGAAGTGCTTTATTCTTTTATTCTAGATTAAAAGAGCCTGCCCATTAGTATTGGACTGGACCATAGGCAAGCCCAGGCCCTTCCCACGTGATAAATTGGGCCATATTTCGGCCCAACCCAACCTGGGTTTGGGCCGTGGATGGTTAAGCTAATGCTAATCATGTTCTACGATTTTGGTTGCACGGTACATGTTACATCTAACCCTAATAGAGAGTCATTTCGTCTGCTTCTTCTCTCAACTCTCTCTTCCATGGCAGTGCTCGAAAACTTTGTTGTTCTTATTCATCCTCCTCCGCCCGTCGCCGCCGCCTCCTCTAGGGTGAGCCCAGAGTCAGTGCAAAGAGCGGTGAGTGCCCTCCTCAAATGGAGAAACTCAATCCAAGACCCAAAAGGCCCAACTCTTAGAACAAGACGATTTCATCTACCTAATTCTAACCCTCAAAAAAATCCCACCCAAGGGTTGCACAAACGCCCTCAACAGTAAATATCAACATCATGATTTATTGACTCTGCATATACATCAATATCAACAGTAAACAGACATGTTCATTCATATACCGTGCATAAAAATTTTATTTTCAAAATGCCGAAATAATTATTCAGGTGATATTCGTTCATAATGCTTGAAGCGGCAACAATAGTGACTCAACCCAATTAAATTTATTTTTGATGAAAAATCATAAAAGTTGTGAGTAAGGTTTTGATACCACATGTAAATCTAAATTCATGGATTTCATTATAATAAATTATAAATCTAAGATCTAAAACAATCATGATTTTCACATAACAATAAAGCGAAAATACATAAAATATACTTGTAGCCATTATAGCAAATCTTAAAGCGATTGACTTCAATATCTTTCTTGATCTCTTAGAAACTGAGTTTCTCTCTCTTGACTCTTTAATCTTTAGTTACACATTAATGATGTTGATATGCGTATATTTACAGGTAGTGAGAGTACTAGTTTCCTTATTAGACTTGAACTCAACTAACCCATAAAAGTAGATATAGTAGGAAATAACTTCTCTTTATTAACCAATAGAATAAGAGGTTTATATAGAATAGGATAAAAAACTCTAACGTGATAAACCCAATAAATATATTTCATAGATATCAAATAAGTCATGTGTGCCACACCATGTATGCCATAAAATATCTCACATTTGTAAGTGTTGCACTATCTCTATGTTTCCTGGGATTTATTTTTTTACCAAGTAGGAATGAGGACTTGGTCCAATTGGCTTTATTTTCATGTCATTTGGGTACTATCAGATCTGGGTGTGGTATATTTTTTTGAAAGAAATAACCTTGACCTAAAGTGATGATACAAGTTTTTTTATTGGATTTTATAAGTTGTACATTTTTTCTTTTACTTATTCATGTATTGAATGTTTTTGTACTTCATTAAATAGATCAAGCACATCCCCCTTTTGTTTGATTGTGCATGCATCATGCATGTGATTTGCTTTGTGCTATTTGATATTACTTTTTAGTTTTTACTCCGATTCTGGTCAACGATAGGATGATGTCTTTATTAAAATTTGCCCTCAATGGGTGAGTAACTATATAACAAGTAGAAAACCTTTTTTCCTGCCCCAGAATCATAATCTAAGTTGTAGGTTGGTTTCAATCACAACTTAGTTTGTCCAAACTGAAGCATAACTTATGGGGTCTAATCTTTTATTAGAATTGGTGTTTGGTTTGATTGACATCAGAATGACTCTATGATGTGGAGAATTGATTCCAATTTAGATTGGTTAAAGTTGAAACGTTGTGATTGTGCTATACAACTATGTATGTAATACGCAACCTTTTAACGTTAACAGTCGACCGTAACTAGCACAACACAACCTGAAGTTACACACTTTAGATGCTATGGTTTTGCTTTTTTTCTTTCTTTCCCATAGGGCTGTTCTAGGGCACTGGGCTCCTACGCTCCTCAATGGTGATTTGGAGAAAAATTCTGCAACAATGGAGGAGTTTGGATATGATGCTATGCCAAATTTTTATTTACTGAGAGTTGGACATAATGTTAGATGGATATGAAATATTGTATTGAACATAAAATTTGTAAAGACATAGTGAACTAAAATTGGATATGGTTATGCAATGTTTCAAGATCAATATTGGATATGGTCACAGTTTCGGCATTTAATTTTTAATGAGATTTTTTTTTTTTAAGTGTTGATGGGCAGTATTAATAAGACAAGTTGAATTGTTAATCTTAATTCCAAAAATCTCGAACTCACCTCGGTTGTTTGTTTAAAAAGCGATGCAAAAGAATTCTCTTCATGGCACTGGGATAATAGTTTTGCCAAAAATTGCTATGCTTTTCACTACATTTTGACAAAAAAGTGTGGCCAATAACATCTATTCTAACAAAAGGGGTTTTGAATAGCCGGCATTAGTATTTCTGACGCAACATGTTGTAAATGTACTCTTTTTTGTAGCCCTTGTAAATGCCAGTAATTAATATCGTAAAAATGCCAACCCTAATAAAAAAATGTAGCTAAGTATTCACGACGCAGAAATTGTCCACTTTCTTTTCATTTGTCGAAAAAGCGCTGGGAAAAGTTTGTGGCACTTATATGCTTTGTAGTTCCTTGTAGTGTTAATAACCAGAAAAAACTAAATTTGAAATTTTGAATCTGAGCTCCATGTCCTCTGCCTTTTGCCAAATAAGGAGAAAATTCAACTTTACTTGCATTGCGTGGTCCCTTTTTTGTTTTTTGGGTTGGGTTTCAGTAAAAGCTGCTTAAGTGCTTTATTCTTTGATTCTAGATTGAAACAGGCTGCCCATTCGTATTGGACTGGACCAAAAGAAAGCCCATGTGAAGAAGTGCTTTGTTCTTTGATTCTTGATTAAAAGAGTCTGCCCATTGGTATTGGACTGGACCATAGGCAAGCCCAGGACCTTCCCATGTGATAATTTAGGGCCATATTCCGGCCCGACCCAACCTGGGTTTGCACCGTGGATGGTTAAGCTGATATTAATCATGTTCTACAATTTTGGTTGGACGGTACATGTTGCATCTAACCCTAATAGGGAGTCGTTTCGTCTGCTTCTTCTCTCAACTCTCTCTTCCGTGGCAGTGCTCGATGTTGTTCTTGTTCATCGTCCTCCGCCGTCCATGGCTGCAGCCGCCACCTCCCCTAGGCTGAGCCCAGAGTCGGTGCAAAGAGCAGTGAGTGCCCTTCTCAAATGGAGAAACTCAAAATCCAATATCCAAAAGCCCCAACTCTTAGAACAAGACGATTTCATCTACCTAGTTCTAACCCTCAAAAAAATTCCACCCAAAGGTCGCACAAACGCCCACAAAATCGCCCTCCCGCACCCTCTTCATGGCTCTGCCTCCTCCTCGGAGCTCTGCCTCATCATCGACGACCGACCCAAACCGTCCAAGCTCACCTCCGACGACGCCAAGAAGAAGGTCAAGGCCGAAGACATCCCAATCACCAAGGTCCTCAAGCTCTCTAAGTTGAAATTCGATTACAGACCCTTCGAGGCCAAGCGCAAGCTCTGCGATTCCTACGACATGTTCCTCGCCGACAAGCGGGTGCTTCCTCTGCTTCCTAAGCTTCTGGGGAAGCAATTCTTCAAGAAGAAGAAGATTCCGTTGCCGGTGGACCTGACCCACAAGAACTGGAAGGAGCAGATCGAGAGGGCGTGCTCGTCAGCGCTGCTGTACTTGAGGACGGGGACTTGCAACGTGTTGAGAGTCGGGAAGGCTTCGATGGAGAGCGGAGAGATTGTTGAGAATGTGGTCGCGGCCATTGATGGGGTTGTCGAGGTTGTTCCGAAGAAGTGGACCGGTGTGAGGTCTTTGCATTTGAAGTTTTCGGAGTCTCTGGCATTGCCCATCTATCAGGCATTACCGGATATGAAGTTGAAGATTGAAGGGACAAAAAAACGTGACGAAGGAATCAAAGAAGACAATAATAAGAAAGATGAGAAATTGGGTAGGAAAAAGGGCTGTTCAAAGAAGAAGGGGAGGATTCATGAAGTTCGGTACATGGATGGTGAAGTCGGTGAATATGAGGATGATAAATTGGGCAGCAGCAGCGAGGATGATAAGGAAGATGGCATCGAGAGTGATACACCATATGGTGGTTCTGAATTTGGGGGCAAGAAGAGAAAGAAGGGAAAATCAATGAATGGGGAGGAGATTGCTAACGATTTGAATGAGGCGAAAAGATAAAAGAAATCAGCTGTTAAGGCAGAGAAGGGCAAAGAAGAATCTGGTGAGAAGAAGAAAGTTAAGAAGAACAAAGGTGTGATTGGGAAGTTGAAGGACGGGGCAAGCAAGGTCAAGAACAAAAAAAGTAAGGGAAACCAGCCAAGCCAGCCCAGTGATTCATTTCTGTCATTGTAAGCTGATTTTAGTGAGGTCAAGGACGATGAATGGCATTGCGGAGAGGAACTTAGTTGTCCTTCCTTTGGAGTTGACACAATCAATTAGCATGGCGCATTTGGAGTCCTCTAGCAATTTTTGGCCCCGACTATATGAATTTTGGTACTTTTCGTTTGATTTTTCTTTTTGTTTTTGTAGTTCCTAAGTTAGTAATATTTGGGACCTTGACATTGCCTAATCGAATTGCTTTGGATGAATTTGTAGAACTGAGTTCCTTCAACTTTTGAGTTTGTGCTTTGAAATTTCTTCAGTTTGAGTATTAACTACATAAAGACAGCTAAAAAGAGTTTGAAAGGTTCATTCAATTTCTGCAATACTGTTTGAAATATGAACTTATCAATATCGTCTTTTGCTTATAAAATGGAAAATATGTATCAAATGACTTTATGAATTTTCTCGAGTATACGTGAGTAGAAACTGCCTTGCACGAAGACATTATTGGAATGCTTGATTATCAAAGCAGGTTTAACTAATATTAATGGAATTGTTTGTTTTATGATACCGACTGTTTATTCTTGTATCTATTGCTTCTTTGGAATTAGCAAGTGAAGCGTCTCGGTTGTATGGCATGAATAGTAATTCATACATTTTCATTGTGTATTGATTAAAAGGTTGGAATTATTGCACTGATTTTTCATTATGGACCATTGTCTTTGAGGTTCAGTGAGGGGTGTTTTACAACATCATGATGGCATTTGCCATGTTTCACACTATAACCTTGTATATATGTTCGAAGCAAGGACAACATTTTCCATGGGGGAGATGTTTGCAGTTGCATAGAAATTTTTTCAGCTAGGAAATTTTTTATGGGGTTTTGAATTCTCTTCTCATTCGACTGCTAGTGCTTGGCACGTTATTTTAATGAATAAACAGCAAAAAAGAGAGGACAATTAAAAAAAGACAAATTGCAGAAAAGGCAATTGCTAGGTTCATCAAGCTCGTGCTAGCTTGAGGGAGGGAAAATTAGGCTTTGTTGGCTGGTTTGATTTTCTTTATGAGTTGTGTGTGTTAATATAGAGCCGTCTTGAATGTTCTCAGGATTGTTTTATTACAATAAAAGAAGTTCCTGGACAAGATACTAAGATAGGAGTATTTTTTTGAAATTTTGGGATGCAAAGAAATTTGCTTCTTCACATAATTTATTTTTAAATTTTATATAGATATAAATATAGCTAATTTATGTTATAACTGGTTTTTTTAAGTTCAAACAACACATAACTACTACTTCATTTTTCTTTGATAAAAGATGTGTCCATCCATCCGTGAATGTTGCCTCATGGAACCTGGCTATATTTATATATAACTAAATGCCATGCAGATTGTCCATTGCTCTCTCCTGAAGAGGGTGTGGTGTGCTCATTTACTGATGTAATTTACAAATATCAAATGGTTGTTAGTTCAATTGGCTAGACTAGAGTACTACTAGAGGCATTGTTCTTCTGACAAAGTTTAGCCAAAAACTCTAAATTTGGTCAGATAGAATACCCAAATGGAGTTGGGTTCATGTCAGACTCTCACATAACATTCAAACCAATCACTAGAACAGCCCCATTCAAATTCCAATTTCCCTATTCAGAGCATCCGATCATGCCCTTGCAACTTGTAGCTGAAGAAAAAGCTAAAATCAAGCAGACCCCATACACGTTACTAATCTTCAAAATTGACCACTATCTAGAAAAATACACTAATTGGGATTTCAAAATAATTCATACACACAACAATGATTTATGGTCTGTATCATAATGAAACAAACCAATGTGAAATCAAAATTACAAACACATTCGCAGTAACAACAAGAGAGCCCCAAAACAGAACAAGTATATAAGATGGATGGCTAATAGCACAAAGATTCACAAACCAAACAACTTAATGTTGAGCTCATCGAGCCATCCATCGTAAGCATTCTTGGCCGGCGGTGGTCTCTCTGCATCTCTGACTCTCCAGCTCCTACGAATATTTTTATGGTTAATAATCCTCCAAAAACTCCTCAAATCAAAAGTCTCCAACACTAGTCAGACAAACAAAATCCAAACCCCCTCAAATGAGACCCACTCATCAATGAAATTTTGAACGACTTCACTACTACCATCTCGTCAATTATGCCAAACTTTGCAGCCTGACTTCATCCGTTATAATCATTTTTAATTTTTTCCAACAAATGTAGATAAGTTCTTAGAGGAATTATTGCAAACAGGTGGCATGCTTCCATCAATTAGTTGTTGCCATGTGTCATAATTCGACCTCAGATAGGAGGCGGGAGGTCTAAAGCCATATAAAGAGCTAGGTAGCACCACCTTATAGCTTAAGCTTTTGAGTCAGATGACAAATACCCAGCTCGTGACAATAGTATTAGAGCAATTCAATTCCTGATCCGATTCTGCATCAAGTGTTCAGTTGGAGTAAGCAGGGTGATCCAACCAGCAACGAGGGCATCGCGAATTTGGGTGAGAGAGTATGTCACGATCCCACATCGAATAAGAGAAGGGAGGTCTTGGGCCATATAAAGGGATAAGCAACACTATCTAATAGCTTAAGTTTTTGGATTAGATGACAAGAGCGCAGCCCGTAACACTACGGAATGAACATGAACATGACTATACTGTGAACAGTAGGAAATGACATAGGAAAAACACAATAAACAATATATTTCTATATTTTTCAACTTAGCTCAACTAACCTTATTTTCAACTATTTAGAGTCAGCTACATGAATCATGTTTTGCTATTTCACTCTATCAAGGGTCATAATCCGAGTTAAAAATGGAGGGTGTGTTAGGTAGCTGATTTTTACTTTTTTCAAAAGAAGTTCTAGTTACCGATTAAAGCATTTGATGAACAATTAGTATGGATTTTCGATTTGAGAGTTGGAGATTTTTTTCACCCTAGAGATGTTTGATTTTATTAAACTTGGCGTTTCAAGATTTTATGTTATTAAACTCCCAAAACGGTTGTTATGCCATCAAACTTGGCTTGTAACGCGGTGTAATTCTTCTGTAGTTTTCTTTTCTGGCTTATTGGCTATATTGACTGTCTAAGGTCATGCTTTCTAGCATGAATTTGAGTAATGCTCTGAATTACGGCCTTGCTTTCTTTTATTAAGCCACTTGTATTATGATGGAACTGTTTTACTTACCCAAAAAGAAAAAATAAAGTTTTGATGGAGCTGTTTGGTTCTGGTCTGCTAATCATACTTTTCCATATTTTGTTTTCTTCTTTCAATATTTCCAGGTTTTAAATGTGTCCTTTTGATATTTGAAAATTAGATGGGATTGAATTGTTGGGCTTTAGTTTAGTGCGAAACTTGTGGTAGTCTTTACGCAGTAAATCTTTAATGGACATCCCTTGCATTTCTGTGGGTGTTAAACTGTGTTGAAAGTATATTAAACTCTTGGTTCTGGTAGCTTGGCTTAATATGATCAAGTTTTTTCATGTTATACTTTCTCGTAAATGCTCATCTCAAGCTTAAATTTTAGTCTTAAGCTTTGAGTTACTAAATGCAAGACGATTACCAACAGCTTGTGAAATTCAAAAATAAATAAAAGAAATACATGAACTTAACATATATATGTAGACTCACAGTTTCAGAGTTTTAGTATTTTTTTTCACTCTAAGTACACTTTTAAATTGTCAAACTTGGCATTTTGATATTTTACGAATCTAAATGCCCCAAATAGAATCATTAAAGCCTCAAACAATGACGTAGTACAGTCTAAGCACGAATGTCATGTTAGAACCAACCGCACGTATTCTTGACACACAGTTCAGGGGTTTGACCATTTTTTTAACTCCTGAGACACTTTTAGTAGACAAACTTACCGTTTTGAGATTTCGCAGTGCTAAAAGCCCAAAACGGTATCGTTAAGATCGACACGTAGCACGGTTTAGGCACTTGTACAAGTTGTTATGATTTTCCAACCTTATATTTCACTTTCATTTTCAAAGTTTTGCTCTCTTGAGTTTTGTAGTTGAAATGGTCTTTATAGAACCCTCTGTTGAGCAGTCTCATCATTTATTAACCATAGGAATCATAGCTCAGTAGAGTGGTTTTCTACATCTCACAAGTGATTTTTAAAACAACCTTTTTCAAGAAGAGTTCTCAAGGGGCTTAAGGAAGGCTCCCTAGGGGACATAGAAACCTAAAGCTTCAAACTAGGCTTCAAGAAACCAATTCTTAGGGCCATTTTTAGAAAAACACTTGAATATGAATTTTGAAAAATGGCTTTGAATATGAAAAATAGAGTCAAGTATGCAAAACATGGACATGGTAACCATATGCAAAGAGGGTCATAAAATCATACAAGCTAAGAGGTCACACGACATTACAAGGTGCTCCAAAGCCATACCATCTTAAAGTAGGCTTGTGAGAGATCCCCCTACACGATGGCTCTCACAAGCTTTCCTCTAAGCATGACCTAGGGGCTCACTTGTTTCACGCATGCAAGAAAAGGGGATAGAAGATGGGTGTTAAAAGGAAAAATAGTGTAAGTGGACTAAAAGGGAGAAGAGAGGAGTGGGAGAGACATAAATCAAAAGGAAATACCATATGTGTCTTCAAACCACTTTCAAACTTCCATGGATGACTTGTCTTTAAATCGAATGGCCTTGGAGAGGCTTAAGGGGGGTGGAAATGGCTCTTTTATGGCATTGAAAGCTTTATAAATGGAGTGTATAGGCTAGAGAGAGGTTGAATCTAACTTAGGTGTTTCGAAGGTGAGGTGTATACAGAATTTTGGAGTTCTGAGGCTATTTTTGCAGAGTTTTGTTATTGTTTTCGATTTTGGAATATGTAGAGAAGGAGGCCTGTATTTATAGGCAATTTGCTAGGAGCTGGCACATGTACTAAATGCACGTAGGCAAAGTTTTGATCGATCTGATCACAATCTGGGCGCATGTAGCATTGGCTCTACAGTCGAAAACTTTCGTGTTAACTTTGCCTCGATAATTGTGCAATCTAGGAAAGATTTGGGAAAATCGGTCTTTACACAATGTTCTCCAAATATTTCTTAAGAACCGGGAACTTTCAGGGAGCTTCAAAGGTGTTCAGAAGAGTAAGATATCACCTTAGAAAGCGTGTATGAAAACACACTTTTGTGGAGCGTCTGTGATACGCTTTACACATGTTCAAAAGTAGCAGTCTTTAGGTCACGTGATCAGGGCCTTCAAGGGATAATCTCTTCGATCGGACCGTACCGATGAAAAGTGCTCTAGAAATACTTTCGAGAATTTCCTAATTTACACATTTTTTAAGTTGTTTGACGGTGCATCATAATCAGGGAATTGGAGGAAAAGACAATCCTAGCGGAGCGTCTGTGAAACTCTCTATGGGTTTCTGAAAGTGGCAATTTTCAAGTCATGCGATCAGGGGTTTCAAGAAACGATCTATTCAATCGAACAATATCGATGGAAAGACCTATGGATAGGCTTCTGGAAATTTCCTAATTTATGCATTTCTCAAGTCATTTGCTGGTGCCTTATAATCAAGGAATTGGGAGAAAAAAAGCCTTAGCGAAGCGTCTGTGAGACGCTCCAATGGACTTTTGTCGATTTGGAAGTGTTTAGAGTCACGGGACTCACCTTGGATTGAACACAGGTGTATAATAGGATCTACTGATTTGGTACCCAAAGCCGATGTGGTTTCGGGGCACGCTCGGGCCACCAGGGATAAAATGGTTATTTTGATCAGAATTGGTCAAAAAGGATTAGGATGGATTGGAGTGGCATATTAAGCATTTCGGACCGTTTGGGGACATTCTTGGAAGGTATACTTACCGTCTGGAGGAATTTGTGTTGTGTGGGTGTGCCAAAGGGCAAAATGGTCTTTTCAACTGGAGTTAACTGGAATGGAACCGAAATTGGTTAGGATGGCGTATTCAGTACACTTAACGGTTTAGGAACATTTTGAAAGGGTGGACTTACCGTCTTGAGGGATTTTGAACTTTTTCAAAGACACGTCTGGAGGCCTAAGGGGCAAGTTTGGTCATTTTTCACCGAGTTGGGCTAGCAAACGCCGATGTTGACTTAGGTGCTGGTTCCTAAGACTGCCCGATCTCTAAAAGCTACCAGTGCGGTGTTGGTCCTTGAGACCGCCCGGTCTCAGAGAGCTATATGTGTTGACCCAGGGGGTGATCTCTATTAATAGTTATTGATTTTGATAATCACAAAACCTAGTCATTATGATCTAACATGTTTAATTTAAATATGCAGTTTAGTTCAAATGGATCAGATTTATCGACAATCATGAACTGTGAAATATCACAGACGTTCTTGCCAGCACTTCATAAGAGTGCCAACACTATAAAGGGAATATGAGCAGGTTGTGAGAAATCGAGTAAATTCTGTCTCAACCAGATTGAAAACACTGAAGACACTTGCATATGGATATGGGTGATGATATATATGACGAACTCATTTATAATGAAGACCTTTGATCCTCATTTTCTATTCCACTAAAAGAATTATGCAAGCTTGAACATGCCATTCTCAAAGACATTGTGAAAGGAGCTCAAGCAAAAAGTATGTCAAGATTGATGCCAATGCAAAGGATTGGTAACACTTGACAGAATGAAAAAACTTCACCACACAAGCAAATTATTGACTTCAAATGGTTTGATGAACCAAGAATTGCAAAATGATAACAAGTATTTAAGAAGTTTTACAAAGCCTTTAAGAAAATCAGTAGAGCCAAGACATGTTCACACCATCGAAGACTAATTGACAAAAGGAATAAAATACAGTTTGTGGAAAGCAGCAGCAACTGCAGCAGAGAATCAAATTGCTGACACCAACCAAGATTGCTGACAATCTTGGCTAGAGGCAAAGGACAAAATAGATAGGGAGACAGATTGACAACACAAGCTGAATATTGCCGACAACAGTATGGAAGAACAAGTCTCAAAAGAAGCAGAGATAAAGGTTGGAAGTACGAAGTGAAGATCATTGACAAAATCGTTGAAAAGTAACGTCACATGCAGTGGCAAGCCTAGATTGGTGACACCAGAAAAACGATTGCTAACAATCTCACATCAAAATAAATCAAGCGCCCGATTGGTAGCACTAATAGAAGATTGTTGACAATCTCGGTTGGAAATGGGAATTCGAAAATATGCTCCAACAATCAGATTTTTTAAAACTGTCTTAGCCGTTCGCGCATTTAATGCACCTTCAACGGCTCTAATGGCTATTTCTTATGAGAGACTATAAATATATGAGTTCAAACTCATTTATGGGTAAGAGACAAGGAACTTAAAGTGCAAAAATCCAAAAGCCCTAATTACTCTATAACTGTCTTCATCCGAGAGGAGTTATTAAGCTGTAACTTGCATTATCTTCACTTCTGAGAGTGACACTAATTATCTTGCAACCTCTTTACTTCCGAAAAAGGTTGTTGTAACTCTTGAGAGCTTGAGTGTAGCTTAATAACACTCTTCTAAAATCAAGAGCTTGGTTTGATACATCTCGGCTGTAAGGATTTGGTGTAAATCCTTGGATATAATAGTGAGCTGGGCACTAAAAGAAACTAGCAGCTGTGTAAGAAGAAGATTACATGGTGGAACACCCTCGAGGGGATCGAGGAAGAGAGAACGTAGGCAAGATTAAGCCAAACCTTTGTAAATCTCTTGTTCTCTGCCCTCTTCTGATTGCATGTGTGGATGTTTATTACTGAATAACTATACATGTTATCTTCATTTGCCAGCAATCTTAGTTTGTATTTGCATTACCTTTAGTTTGCTATTATTCAAATAAGGATTGATTTTGATTTACCAAAAAAATCTTGTAACATTTTAAAGGTCCCAATTCACACCCCCCCCCCCCCCCCCCCCACCGCCCCTCTCAGGACTCTCTTTGACCCAACAATTGGTATCAGAGCCTGGTGTTCACATATAAAAGCTTCACATCCTTGAGTAAGATCCATGACCAACATAGCTAGAACATTTTTAGCAGAAAGTCAGTCCACAAACAGACCTCCCTTGTTTAATGACACGAACTATAATTATTGGAAAAACAGAATAAAATTTTATATACAATCTGTGGATTATGAACTGTGGAGAGTCATTATGAATGGACTTAGAATTCCCACTAAAAGAATTGAATATCGTGAAGTGGCCAAACCTGAAGATGAGTGGGATGCTGATGACTTTAGAATTATGCAAACTAATGCAAAGGCTATGAATGTGTTGTATTGTGCACTTGAACCCATTGAATTTAATAGAATTTCAACTTATAACACTGCTAAAGAAATTTGGGACAGATTAGAGGTTACTCATAAAGGAACAATCAGGTAAAAAAATCTAAAATCAATCTTCTTATACATAACTATGAGATGTTTAAGATGAAATCTGAGGAATCAATTACTGAAATGTTTATCAGGTTTACTGATGTTATAAATGGATTAAAATCCCTTAGAAAGATTTATTCTAACAGTGAACAGGTAAGAAAGATACTCAGATCCCTGCCCAAGAGTTGGGAAACTAAAGTGACTGCAATAGAGGAGGCTAAGAATCTGAATACATTGCCTCTAGAAGAACTGTTGGGGTCACTTATGACCTATGAGCTAACTCAGAGACAAAACACACTAGAGGATGAGGAGAAAAAGAAGAAAACAGTTGCCTTCAAATTTGCCTCAAATGAACCAAACAGTGATGAAGAAAAGGATGAGGATTTAGCTCTCATTACCAAAAAGTTCAAAAGGTTCATAAAAAAAAATGGAGGAAAGGCAAACCTTTGAAGCTAAAGGAGATCCAAGTAAAAGAGATTCCACCATAATCTGTTTTGAATGCAAGAAACCAAGACATATCAAATTTGAATATCCTCTGTTCAAGAAAAGAAGAAAAAGAAGTAAAGAAGTTGCAACAATGGCAGCAACCGTATGTGGCAGTGAAGAATCAAGCTCAAATGATGATTCTATGACAGAAGAAATAGCAAACCTCCGTCTGATGGCTCAAGAAGAAGAAAATGAAGTATCTAATTCTGACTATACTCTAGATGAACTTCAAGATTCCTTTCATGAATTAATGGATGAAGTAGAAAAATTGGGAGCCAAAAACTATTTTCTAAAGAAAATGATTTCTACCTTGACTAAAGAAAATAAAATTCTAGTTTCTGAAAATGACTCTTTGACAAAGAAAATTAGAAATTTGGAAAACACTCTTGAAAAGTTTGTGAAAGGGAGAGAAATTCATGACTCAATCTTAGCAAGTCAAAAATACACCTTTGATAAAGGAGGAATTGGTTACAATATTTTTATGAAAAAGAATTATACAAGAATTTTTTTTGTCAAACCAAATGCTCCTAAAAACAAATGTTTTTATTGTCAGAAATTTGGTCATTGTGTTAGCCAGTGTTGGTTAAGAAGAACTTCCTTAAGTAATAACAAAATGAAATGGATACCAAAAAATATTGTTGACACTAACTCTGCTGGACCCAATATGAAGTGGGTACCAAAAATCAGAACTTGAAATATGCCTTGTGCAAGTCTGCTTAAGATCTCATTTGAAAAAAGAGGTATGGTATTTGGACAATGGTTGTTTAAGGCACATGACAAGAGATGAAAGTCATTTCTCTTCACTTACACCCAAAGATAGAGGGATGGTAACCTTTGGTAACAATAGCAAGGGTAAAATTATTGGGATTGGCAGTATTGGTAAGAAATCCTCTACTATAATTGAAAATATCCTCCTAGTTAAAGGTCTTAAGCATAACTTACTGAACATCAATCAGCTGTGTGACAAAGGTTTTAAGGTAATCTTTGAATTTTCAAAATGCTCTGTTGTAAATATTATTGATGGCTATACTGCTTTGATAGGAATAAAACAGGGTAACATATATGTTTTCTATCTAAATGATCTGTCTACATCCAATTTAAAATGTTTATCTACTGCAAATAAACCTGATGCATGGTTATAGTATAAAAGGTTAGGACACACCAGTATGAGCACAATTTCTAAAGCTACAAAACATGACATGGTGGTTGGCCTACCTAAAATCAGGTTTGAAAAAGATAAAGTATGTGATGCATGTGAAAAGTGTAAGCAGATCAGAGAATCTTTCAAATCAAAAACAGAAATTTCAACCACAAGACCTTTTCAATTGCTATATATGGACTTATTTGGACCTACCAGAACTCTTAGTCTTGGAGAAAAATAGTATACTTTTGTAATTGTGGATGATTATTCTAGATTTACTTAGACTTATTTTCTTGCACACAACGATGAAACTATATCTACGTTTGTCAAGTTTTGCAAAAGAGTTCAAAATGAAAAGGGCTTTGTCATATCTACTATTAAAACAGACCATGGAGGAGATTTTGATTACTCCCCATTCGAAGTTTTCTGTGATGAAAATGGTTTTGAGCATAATTTTTCTACTTCTAGAACTCCCCAACAAAATGGTGTTGTTGAAAAGGCAAGAACTATGTTTTGTGAGAATGCTCTACCTAAATATTTTTGTGTTGAGGCAATAAATACTGTCTGCTATGTTCTGAACAAAATTCTTGTTAGAAGGCACCTAAAAAAGACACCTTATGAGCTTTGGAAACAGGGAAAACCAAATATTTCGTATTTCCTTATTTTCAGTTGCAAATGTTTTATTCTAAACAATAACAAAGATAATCTAAGAAAATTTGATGCCAAGTCTAATGAAAGAAATTTTCTTGGTTATTCTATGCAGAGTAAAGCTTTTAGAGTTTTCAATAAAAGAACTTTGGTAGTTGAAGAATCCATTCATGTTACATTTGATGAAACTAACTCTGCTGCAAGTAAAGTTGATAAAGCAAATGAACCAGGTCCAAGTGCTAGCAATATAAATGAAGTGCCAACACCTGGAGCAATAGTACTAGTAAAAAATAAAGAAGCTGAATTTGAAGAAAAAGAACCAAGACTAACCATATCTCAGCAGCAAATAGAAGTGAATGAAGGACTACCAAAAGAATGAAAATTTGTACAACATCACCCTTAAGATCAAATTCTTGGTGATTGTCGCACCTAGATTTTTCGCACCCGAGGAATACTCACACAAGTGGAAAAAATGTTGTACTCTCTCGTTAGAACTCACCCTCCTAGAAGAATGAGTGCGACTAGGTTTGAATTGAAAAACTGGTTTGAATAAATGGCTTTTGAAAAAGATTCGGAGTCGCCACCTAACTTGATTAAGGTGAGTTAGGTTACCTAAAAACTAAGAATAATCCGAAGACTACACTTAGGGTTTTTGAAAAAGGATTTTGAAAATATCTCCTCAAGAGATGGTTTTTAAGAAAACAAGTTGTTTGGTAACCTTTGGAAAATATTTAGCCCTTTTTAGAAAAATAACTTATTTTGGTCTTTCGAAATCAGTGATCTAGGTTCGGAGGTTGGTTACGTGTAGGGAAGACGCACTAAGCTATCACCCTACCCCGCCCTTTCGGTACCTACATGTCAATCTACCCTAGATTCCTATGAGAGTCTTCAACTAACTATAGTTTAACCCTATTCACTTTGAAAAACAATGTTTAGAAAACATGATGCATGATATGCAAGTGCAAATTAAGATAATTGAAAAATAGATTTGAAAAGAGATTGATTTGAAATTGATTTGATTTGAAAATAGACTTGAAGAAATAGAATTGAAATTGGAAAGTTTGAAAATTGAAAGTAGAAGTTTGAAAATAGAAATTTTGGAATTTTGAAAATAGATTGAAATTTGAGATTTGAAAAGATTTTGAAAACCACACCCATGAGGGTGGAATTGAAAGTTTGAAAAGTGTTGTGACCGCAGCTATAAAGGTTGCCTACGTATCCCTTTGGGGGAATCAGGTCAGTCGTAGTTCAGACCGGAGTCCGATTGAAAATAGAAGGTTTGATTTGAAAAGAGATTGAATTGGAAATTGAATTTGACTTGAAATTAGAAGAGAAGATCGGAAATTGAAATTGAGAAGATTGGACTTTGATTTGAAAAGATAGATTGGGACTTGTTTTGGAAAAAGAAGGTTTAAGAAACCTAGACTTAAGAAAGATGAGACTTAGGAAAGACTCAAGAGTTTAAGAAAGATTGGATTTAGGAAATGTTCGAATTAGGAAAGGTCCGATTTAGGAAAGTTTCATTTTCGAAAGTTTTGAAATTAGGAAAGTTTTAGGTTTAAGAAAGTTTTGAATCTTGGAAATTGGAAAGTTTTGAAAATTGGAAAGTTTTGAATTTAGAAAGTTTTGAAAGTAGGAAAGTTTCGTTTTAGGAAAGGTTTGAAAAAGGAAAGTTTTCAATTTAGGAAATATTTGAATTAAGAAAGTTTCAACTTAAGAAAGTCTTAAATTAAGAAAGTTTTGAGTTTAGAAAAGTTTTAGATTTGAAAAGATTTTGAATTTTTGGAAAGCTTAGAATTTAGAAAGTTTTTAGGTTTAGAAAGATTTAACTTAAGAAGGCTTCAAATTTAGAAAGTTTTGAATTTGGAAAGATTTGAAATTTAGAAAGTTTAAGATTTAGAAAGTTTTAGAGTTTTAGAAAATCTTGAGATTAGGAAAGGTTTGAATTTAGAAAAGATTTGAAAGCTTGGACTTGAAAAAGATTTTGGAAAGGGGTAAAATTAAGAAAGGGTTGAACTAGGAAAGATTTGAAAGTTGAGTTTTAAAATTTAGGAAAGATTTTTATGTTCAAGTTTTGAAAACTTAAGATTTAGGAAAGTAGAAGTTTAGGAAGGATTCGAATTAGGGAAGATTTGGATTTTGTAATTTAAGGAAAGATTTAAAGTTTAGGTTTCGGAAACTTATGGTTTAGGAAGGAATTGAATTAAGAAAGGTTTGGATTAGGAAGGGATTGGATTTGGTTTCGAAAAAGAAAGGTTGGATTTTGTTTCCAAAAACGGAGGACGGGATCTAGTTTCATAAACGGGGAGATGGGATTTGGCAAGGATTTGGAAAAGGAGGTTCTAGAAACCCTAGATTTGAAAAATTATAGTTTCAACGTAGAAAATAGGTTTTGGGAACATGTATAGTTTTGATACAGAAAACAAGAGGTTTTGGAAACCTAGGTTTGGGGCAAAGTTTGAAAATCATGTTTTTGGAAAGAAAATTAGGGTTTCCTAATGGTTAGCTCTAGGGCTTGACTTGGGCTCCAAGGAAGGGGTTTTTGGAAAGCACGTTTTTGGAAACGAAGGTTTTCTAGAAGGGAATCCTAGGGAGGAGTTTTTGGAAAGTGAATTTGAAGAGGGAGTTTTTGAAAAAAGATTTTAAAGAAAAAGAGTTTTGGAAAGTGTGTTTTTAGAAACGTGTTTTTTGGAAGAAAAATCCTAAAGGGGAATTTCTAGAAGGGAGATATTGAAAAAGAGAGTTTTTGGAAAGATTTTTAGGGAGCGTTTTTAGAAAGTGAATTTTTAGGAGAGAGAGAGTTTTGGAAAGGAGTTGAAAAAGGGGGTTTTGAAAAATAGATTTTGGAGGGGAGTTTTTGAAAACAATTTTGGAGAGGAGAGTTTTAAGAAAGTATGTTGAAAAAGAGATTTTTAGGAAGAAAGACTTTTTGAAAAGAGAGTTTTTAGAAAGTATGAAAACGTCTCACTTTCCTAAAGTGATTCTAGCCATAAGAGGGCTAGAACCACTTTAAGAAAGTGGTTTTGAAAACAATAAGGTTTGAAAATATAGACCAAAAGGGTCACTTTTAATGTAACACTTTCCTAAAGCAACCCTAGCCATGGGAAGGCTAGAATCACCCTAGGATTGTGGTTTTGAAAACATGTTTTCGAAAAAGAGATTTTGATGCAATTTTGAGAACAAGTTTGAAAACGAGTTTGAAAACGAATTTTGGAAGATGCAAGACTATGATATGCACAATGCAATTTGGGGTTGTGAACATACAAGGTTAAGGCTTCACCACATAATCAAGGGGGCCGGACCCACGTGGTCTTTAGTTAAACTAGAAGAAAGCCCCCGACACGGTGACTCTCCAATAGTCCAATCCTACACATGGACCGGGAATCCCCTTGTTTCAAGCATGCAAAAAAATGGGGGGAAAGAGATAGGGGATTAAAATAGAGAAAACCCAAGTGGGTTAGGAGAGAGAAGAGAGAGGGGGGAAGTGCGGAAATTTAAATAGAGAATCTACCGTATGTCTTATTTATTTTGCGCGTCGTGCAGTCTTCGGTCTTCAGTCTTCGTCTTGACCTTCGTCTTCAATCTTCAAGGGTTGTCTTCAAGCTTTGGATTAAAGCTTTCCAAGTCTTCAAAGGATGGTTGAAGGCTAGCGTATGAGTGTATGGGGGTGTGTATGAGTGTATAGGAGGCTAGGGTTTGTGTAGGGTGGCTAGGGTTTGGAAAACCTAAGGAGGCTAGGGTTTAGGAGGTGCTCGAGCTCTGTATATCGAAATATATGTTTTTAGGTTAAGTTTGCCGACCCCTTTCACGTTGAATGAGGCTCTGTATTTATAGAAGTTGGACAAACCTAGCGCCTGTTGTAGTGGCGCTAGGGCCAAATTGCTCTTGGTGCCACTAGGAGTGGCACCAGGCCAATTCTTGGCTTGGCGCCACTAGTAGTGGTGCCAGCCACTTAGGAAACTTTATAAATCGGCAAGCAACGTATCTTTGACTAGATTTGGGCACTTGTACTAGTGACTACCATGCAATTTTTAGCCTGGCTTCACTAGGAGTGACTCCGAAAAGTCCGGGAATGATTTGGAGGAGCCAGGAATGATCCGGAAGGCCAGAAAGGAGTAGGAACACTTAAAATAGTGTATTGGAGGTATTCGACTTGAAAAGTGAGGATAAGATGTGTCGGAAAGGTTGACCGGGCATTTAGGGGCAAAATGGTCACTCGGACCGGGAAACTGCCGGGACAGACTCGGATTGTCTCGGAAGAAGACTTTGGATCTGGAAACACTATTCAGAATGTTCCCAGAGATTGCCGGTTTGATTCCCAGAGCTGGCGTGGTCGGAAAAGGAGACCGGCCCACTAGGGGCAAAAAGGTCATTTTATACCAGGTTTGCCGAAACTGACTCGGAATGATCCGGAAAGGTAAAGAAAGGTTGAGAACACTATAAAAATTATTCTCGGGACATTACCGGTTTGATACCCAGAGCCGGTGTGGTCGAAGAAGGAGACCGGCCCTCTAGGGGCAAAACGGTCATTTTGTACCGGGTTGGCCGGAACTAACTCGAAGTGATCCGGAAAGGTAAAGGAAGGTTGAGAACACTATAAAAAGTATTCTCGGGACATTACCGGTTTGATACCCAGAGCAGGTGTGGTCGATGAAGGAGACCGGCCCTCCAGGGGCAAAACAGTCATTTTGTACCGGAAAGTCCCGGAAAAGCTCCTAAAGGCAATCTGGTCATTTTTCACCGAAGTGAGCTAACAGACACGAGTGTTGACCTGGGTTTTGAGTATTTCCGCCACTCTAACGGCGGTCGTCGTGACACAGGAATTTGTTGCCAATTCCTCATATCAACCTATTTGTGAGTGTTTCCGCTACTCTAACGGTTTTGTAAGTATTTCCGCTACTCTAACGGTTGAGTATTTCCGCTACTCTAACGGTTTTGTGAGTATTTCTATTACTCTAATGGTTTTGTGAGTAGTTTCGCTACTCGGACCATCTCGAGGAATAAACTGTCTCGAGAGTGGGATTGGAAAGGGGTCTTACCGTCTCCGAAGAGATGTGCCTAGATTGGAACCGTCTCGAGGAATAAACTATCTCGAGAGTGGGATTGGAAAGGGGTCTTACCGTCTCCGAGGAGACGTGCCTGGATTGGAACTGTCTCGAGGAATAAACTGTCTCGAGAGTGGGATTGGAAAGGGGTCTTACAGTCTCCGAAGAGACGTGCCTGGATTGGAACCATCTCGAGGAATAAACTGTATCGAGAGTGGGATTGGAAAGGGGTCTTACCGTCTCCGAAGAGACGTGCCTGGATTGGAACCGTCTCGAGGAATAAACTGTCTCGAGAGTGGGATTGGAAAGGGGTCTTACCGTCTCCGAAGAGACGTGCCTGGGTTTTGAGTGTTTCCGCCACTCTAACGGCAGTCTTCGTGACACAGGAGTTTGTTGCTAATTCCCTATATCGACCTATTTGTGAGTATTTCCGCTACTCTAACTGTTTTGTGAGTAGTTTCGCTACTCAGACCGTCTCGAGGAATAAACTATCTCGAGAGGGGGATTGGAATTGGAATAAGAAAGGACAATGCCCCTAAGGGCATTTTGGTCATTTTGCCTCTATTTGGGCCTGACAGGCGCACGAAGCGATGGAAAGACGGAATTTGGACCTAGAGAATTGGTTTCGACAGGAATATGCCTACATTGACTTGAAAACAAGTCTGGACGGAGTGTAGACTGTTGAGCGGTCAAAAATGAGGTGCTTACAGTGATCCATCAAAAGGAGTAAGGACCAGATCTTCAATCAAAAATCTGTGTGCACACTCTGTCTTCTTATCACAAATAGAGCCAAAAACCTTTCAAGAAGCAGAGAAAGATGAACACTGGATCAACGCTATGCAAGAAGAACTAAATCAGTTTGAAAGAAATAAAGTATGGAACCTAGTGTCTAGACCTGAAGGATATCCAATCGTAGGCACCAAATGGGTTTTCAGAAACAAGGTGGATAAAACTGGTACTGTCATCAAAAATAAAGTAAAGTTAGTTGCTCAAGGCTACAGTCAAGAGGAAGGTATTGACTATGATGAAACTTTTGCACTTATTGTTAGATTAGAAGCAATTAGGATGCTACTTGCTTTTGCATGCGTTAAAAACTTTAAGCTTTATCAAGTTGATGTCAAAAGTGCTTTCCTAAATGGTATTATAAGTGAAGAAGTGTATGTTGAGCAACCACCAGGTTTTGAAAATGATAAGTTTCCAAATCATGTTTTCAAATTGTCCAAAGCATTGTATAGTTTAAAACAAGCACCTAGAGTTTAGTATGAAAGGCTAAGCAGTTTTCTGTTGAAAAAAGATTTTACAAGAGGCAAAGTTGACACCACTTTATTTATCAAAAACAAAAATTCTGACATGCTTATTATACAAATATATGTAAATGATATTATTTTTGGATCTACTAATGAAAATCTATGCAAGGAGTTTGTTAAAAGCATGTAGGGGGAATTTGAGATGAGCATGATGGAAGAGCTAACATTTTTTCTTAGACTGCAAATCAAGCAATCAAGAGATGGAATCTTTATAAGTCAGTCCAAGTACATCAAGGATCTGCTCAAGAGATTTAATTTTGAAGATCTAAAATGGATCAGTACACCTATGAATGTGTCAACCAAATTGGAGGTGAATGATGCAGGTAAGTCGTTTGATACAAAACTGTTTAGAAGCATGATATGATCTTTGCTATACTTAACTGCAAGTCGACTTGACATCATGTTTAGTGTGTGTATGTGTGCTAGATTTCAAGCTAATCCTAAAGAGTCACACCTTACTGTTGTAAAACGAATTTTTAGATACTTGAAACAGACCTGTAATCTTGGTATATGGTACCCATATGGTACATCATTTGAACTTGTTGGATAAACTGATACAGATTATGTAGGAAGTAGAACTGATCGAAAAAGCACCGGTGGTATATGTTAATTTCTTGGAAATATGATTATATCATGGTCTAGTAAGAAATAGAATTTAGTGGCCCTCTCAACCGCAGAAGCTGAGTACATAGCTGCTAGTAGCTGTTGTGCTTAGGTTTTGTGGATTAAACACCAACTTGAAGACTATGGACTTGCCTATGACCATATCCCTATCAGATGTGACAACACCAATGCAATAAATCTGACCAAGAACCCTATTCAACACTCCAGAACCAAACACATTAAGATTAGACACCATTTTATTAGAGATCATATACAAAAAAGTTATATCAATCTGGAGTTTGTCAGCAATAATCATCAGTTGGCTAACATTTTTACCAAACCTTTAAATGAAGATAGATTTTGCATTATTCGAAGAGAACTTGGTATATGCAATCCAATTTGATAAATGATGTGGGTTATTATTTCTCTTATATAGATTTCTTTCACAATTTGAGTTATCTTAATCTAAGTATTATTTGATGATACATAAGTGTCGCCAATATTGGCTGGTGCCATCAATCACTGAACTCATATTGAAAATTTCATATGACCATTACACATTAGCAACACTTATAAAAAGTGACAGCACTTCTGCATACATAAAACTATCGGGTCTCCGCTTATAAATACTTAAAGCCCTAGATTGTTGACCCACTTCGACATTTTAGTTTTTCCTGTTTTAAAGATAACCGTTCCCTTCGCTTTTCAAATCCTCAAAACCACCTTTCCATACTTCGATTCAAACCTCATTCCAACAAAAACTTCTCAAGAAGCACTTGTACCAGCAAAAATCGAAGGATGGCAGAGATTTCTTAGGATCCAAGCGTTAAACAAATGGTAACTGCTCCTCTCGCCACTGATCAAAGAACGAAGAGGAAAATCAGAAAAGAAAAGGGAGAATCGAGCAAAATGGGAGAGGTATCGAAGAAAAGAAAAAGGGATGACCAAGGAAAGGCTGTGGAAGAAGGAGTATCAGACCCCGATGTTCTGAAGAATGATCTCTATTTCAATCGAGTCTCACTGAAAGAAAGGTATGAAACTTTTTTCTGTACCAGAAAAGTTATAAAGGGTAGATTTGTTGGTTTCGACTTCTTTATGGGGATGGGATTAATTTTCGAGAGAAATTTTCCTACCTAGGGTGGTTAGAAATGGCTAGTTTGAAAGAGAAAGTTTACCCAGAATTGGTGAGGCATGAGAGAAATTTTTCTACCTGGGGTGGTTAGAAATGGATAGTTTGAAAGAAAAAGTTTACCCACAATTGGTGAGGCATGAGAGAAATTTTTCTACCTGGGGTGGTTAGAAATGGCTAGTTTGAAAAAGAAAGTTTACCTAGAACTGGTGAGGCATTTCTATGCCAATCTTAAGCCATCCACCAGTAACCCCAACAGATTGACTAGTTTTGTGAAAGGGGTAAAGATTAAACTTAATGGAAAGATTTTAGAAAACATCTTCGGTCTTCCTAGGGCTGGCATTGAGAATCGACCTAAGAATTCAAAAGAGGTATTCTCTGTGATTTTGGGGAAGGAGGTACGAAGCAAAAAAAAGAAAAACCATAACCTCTGATGAGCTCTCTCAGGAACTGAAAATAGTTCACCACTTCCTTAATCATTGCCTAGCTCCAAGGAGTGGCAGATTTGACTACATTTCTAAGACTGAGTTGCTTTTTTTGTGGTGTTATGCCAGTAAAGACAAGAGACCTCACATGACTATTATCCTTCCGGACAAAATGAGAGCAGCTTTCACCCACAAGACCAGTGGCCTACCGTATGGTATGGCTCTTAATAGGATTTTCAAGCATTTTGGTATTGAGCTTATAGGAGAACATGGAGAAGCTGTAAAGGAAAGACTGGATGGGATAAATGAGTCAACTCTGAAGAGTATGAGGTATGAAAAGAATGTTGAGACAGATCAATGGGTTAGAAAGAAGGACAGTCACCCCTCTACTGCCTTATCATCACAGGCAGAACCAGAAGAACCTAAAGATTTTGATTTTGAAACCAAAATGGTTGGGCTGATGCATCAATTTGATTCCAAACTTGGCAAGTGCCTAACTGTGGTTGAGACTTTGGAGACAAAGGTGGGACAACTGTCCAAGGAAATGAAAAATATCAAGCTGGAAATCAAAGAGGCTATTTTGAAATCCTTGAAGAAAGACAAGGCTGCCTCTGAATCTGAAAAAGAAGAGTCTGACCAAGGGGTGTCTGGTGAAAAGGAATCTAAAAAAATAGTTCCTGTAGAAAGGGAACTCAGTGAGGGAGAACTAGAAAAAGGACAGGGCCAGAAAGCTGCAGAACCAGACCAAGGATTAGAGAAGGAAACTGCAGAGCTGGAGAAAGAACCAGCAGAGGAGAAAAAGGTTGAAGACCCAGTTGCTGAGCAACCTGAAGAGAATGAGCTAGACAAGCAAGAGCCAGCACCTAAGCCTTCTGAAGTCCTAAATAAAGGGAAAACACCTGCTGCAAGTGCTGACCCTTCTGCACCACCTTTCTCTTTTTCTCCTCCCTTAAAACCCATATACAAGCAAAGAGCTCATAAGAAAGTACGCTTCTATCCTATCACCAAATCTTATGGCCTTAGCGATCGACCTAGCAAAAGAGTCTTTAACACCCCTGATGACCCTTTCATTCTATGACCCTATATTTCGTTTTAGTTTTTGTCACTAGTTAAGATTTTTAGTTTTATCTCTGTTTTGGATATTGCTGGCCACTTTGGACCAGTTTGTCAGAAAATTTATTTAAACTTACATGCACTCTTTATATTTGTGTTGCTACTGCTTCCATGCTTTATCTTGGATACTGCTACTTGAATGATTGCTTCCTTACTTAACTTTATTTCTATTTTAACATTTTTTTGCTATTGTACCTATCAATTATATTTACACCTTTTTGATTTCTTGACAAAAAGGGGGAGAACAAGTACTATATTGATTGCCTTTATTGTCTATTGTATTGCCTTGTGACTTGAGATTTGTCTAGTACAGTCAGCTTAATTGCTGTCAAGAATTTATTCCTCGAATAAGGGGGAGGATCTCATATTAAAGGGGAGGATAATGAATTTCATTTCTCATATTTGTCTTATATTTATAAAGAAGGTTTTGTTATTATCAAAAAGGGGGAGATTGTTGACCCAAGGAGTGATCTCCATTGATAGTAATTGATTTTGATGATCACAAAACCTAGTCATTATGATCTAACATGTTTAATTTAAGTATGCAGCTTAGTTCAAATGGATCAGATTTATCGACAATCATGAACTGTGAAGTATCACAAACATTCTTGCCAGCACTTCATAAGAGTGCTAACACCATAAAGGATATATGAGCAGGTTGTGAGAAATCGAGTAAATTCTATCCCAACCAGATTAAAGACACTAAAGACACCTGCATATGGATATGGGTGATGATATCTATGACGAACTCATTTGCAATGAAGACCTTCGATCCTCATTTTCTGTTCCACTAAAAGAATTATGCAAGCTTGAACATGCTATTCTCAAAGGCATTGTGCAAGGAGCTCAAGCAAAAAGTATGTCAAGATTGATGCCAATGTAAAGGATTGGTAACACTTGACAGAATGAAAAGACTTCACCACACAAGCAGATTGTTGACTTTAAATGGTTTGATGAACCAAGAACTGCAAAATGATAACAAGTATTTAAGAAGTTTTACAAAGCCTTCAAGAAAATCAGTAAAGCCAAGACATGTTCACACCATCGAAGGCTGATTGACAAAAGGAATAAAATACAATATGTGAAAAGCAACAGCAACTGGAGCAGAGATCCAAATTGCTGACACCAACCAAGATTGCTGACAATCTTAGCTAGAGGCAAATGACAAAATAGACAGGGAGACAGATTGACAGTACAAGCTGAATATTGCTGACAACAGTATGGAATAACAAGTCTCAAAAGAAGCAGAGATAAAGGTTGGAAGCGCGAAGTGAAGATTATTGACAACATCATTGAAAAGTAACGTCAAATGCAATGGCAAGCCTAGATTAGTGACACCAAAAAAATGATTGCTGACAATCTCACATTAAAATAAATCGGGAGCCCGATTGGCAGCACCAATAGAAGATTTCTGACAATCTCGGTAGGAAACGGGAATTCGAAAATACGCTATGTAGGTGGAATTTTTCGGGAAGGCCGGGCCAAACAGTCAAGCCCACGTTGATGAGTCCAAACTCACTGTAAGAAAGAGAAGTTAGAATGGGTCAACCTTGGTTGGGCCAATCATACTCCGATGATTAAGTTAGCAAACTTAATCAAAAGTAGAATGAATAAAAGTTGTGTATACTTGGAGTTAATTGTCCATACCTGGCTCTTGATGGCTTGGGTACTTATAGTGTGATTGATGGAGTGTTTCGCTCTTGACCTACGAACAGGTCATCATGGCCTGCTGGGTAGGCATCATCATCTTCCGCCAACTAACTTCGCGCAAGGCCTGCCTTACCATCGTTGAGGAATCAGGCTGATTGGACGTGCATGTCGATGTCACGTAAGGAGCCGCTGCCGCATTTAATGTTCTGAGACCGCTAGTGGTTTGAGCTCACCTATCGTTGTTTGGGCCAAAGTCAGCATGAGGTCGGCGGCTTGG
Organism: Euryodendron excelsum; assembly: GCA_033060915.1. Classification (NCBI taxonomy): domain Eukaryota; kingdom Viridiplantae; phylum Streptophyta; class Magnoliopsida; order Ericales; family Pentaphylacaceae; genus Euryodendron; species Euryodendron excelsum. Next base: position 7,705,529 of record CM065393.1, on the reverse strand, counting down.
GCCAAGCCGCTCTTTAGTACCGAATTTGGGCCGCCAAGCAGCCCAGTTTTAATTCATGTAGATTGGGCTTAACCATATGGGTTGGGCTGTATGCAATTGCCCCACAATGAATTAAAGCTGGGCTACTTTACGACCCAAATTCGATACTAAAAAGTAGCCCAGCCCAAGCCACCGACCTCATGCCGACCTTGGCCCAAACCGCGACAAGTGAGCCCAAACCGCTAGCGGTCTCAGAGCATTAAATACGGAGTTGACCCGCATTAAATGCGCCAGCGGCTCCCCACGTGACGTCGACATGCACGTCCGATCAGCAAGATTTTTCAGTGACGGTAGGGTAGGCCCTGCGCGAAGTCAGTCGGCGAAAGATGATGATGCCTACCCAACAGGCCATGATGACTTGCTGGTAGGCCAGGAGCGAAACACTCCATCGATCACACTATAAATACCCATGCCATCAAGAGCCAGGTATGGACAATTAACTCCAAGAATACACAATTTTTATTCATTCTACTCTTGATTAAGCTTGCTAACTTAATCATCGGAGTGTGATCGTCCCAACTAGGGTCGACCCATTCTAACTTCTCTTTCATGCAGTAAGTTTGGACTCATCAACGTGGGCTTAAGTGTTTGGCCCAGCCTTCCTAGAAAATCCCTCCTACAATTGGCGTCGTCTGTGGAAAGGCTTAGGAAATCATGAGTCTGAACGATCGAAGAGGAAGAAGAGAGAACCACGATGAATGAGGCAACAGAGCCTCCACTAGTAAGGATCAGACTAATTCGACACACTGCCAATCTACCCCAGTAGATCGACACTGAGGCAGAACATTAAGGCCGGAAATACAAACCACTGCTGAAAGCCATCAGGAAGCACCAAACGAGCTGCGGAGGAACTCGGACTATGTCAGGGAGCGAAACTTCCGCAAAAACCACCACCAGGACCTTGCCCCCTCACCCTCTAGTGGACGGGTCCCAAGTGAAGACACGCTCCGTTCGGCTGAAAGAGAGATTCGGCGGCACGACAAGGAGATTGCCTACCTCACCTCCTAAGTTTGGATCATAAGAGAGGCAATCTCTGGAAGAGATAGGCGTGGAAGAGAAAGGTCCCCGAACTGTGAAAAAGTTGCTAGAAACAAGGACGTTTTGGCACCGCGAGTAAGAGGGAGCTACACCTCTAACACCGGGTGCTATGACAATAGAAGAGCAGATCGGCGGAGAGAGATGAGCAAGACTCTGCCAAATAAAGAACGTGTGGAAGATGGTCAGCATCAAAAGGACCAGAAAAAATGATACAATAGCTAAGGAACGCACGGCCCATGACCTAGTCAAGAAGGCCTTAGACCAAATTGTATCCACACCATTCACGGAGGAGATTGAGTCCTATCCAATTCCTCAAAAATTCTCCCCACCAAAGTTCACCCTATATGACGGAAAGGTCGACCTGGTTAACCACGTTCAGCATTACAAGCAGCTGATGGTGATATGGTGCGGTGCCCAAACATTGATGTGCCGAATCTTCCCCTCCAGTCTAAGGGACGTAGCCTTACGATGGTTCGACAAGTTGCCGAATCTTCCCCTCCAGTCTAGATCTGTGTCAAATTGGAGGCAGCTTGCCGAGCTGTTTACCGCTCGATTCATAGCTAACAGCCTGTAGCCCAAGGAAGTGGATTTTTTACTGACCTTGCGAAAAGAAGAGGGGTAAGGATTGTGGGCGTATGCACGACGCTACTGGGAGGCTTACAATGAAATTAACAAGTGCAGCGAACAACTGGCTATGACTCAGTTCAAAATCAGCCTTCCTAGGGAGCATCATTTGCAGCAGTCCTTGATGAAGAAGCCGGCCCTCACCATACAGGAATTAATGCTAAAAATCGAGCGTTACGCAAGACTAGATGAGATATACCTCAGTCTAGTTCGGAAAAGGCCAGCATTGTCGCCGAGGAAACAAACAAGAAGGAGGCCAAGAAACCCCGACAGGAAGACAACAATCGAGGAAAAAAGGTGGATAAAGGGGTCTACATAGTCTTTAAGGACCCCATCTATAAAATCCTACCCCAGATCCGTGACAAACCATTTTTCAAATAGCCCCTGAAGTTGGGAGGGGACCTAGCGTCTAGGGACCAAAAGAGGTTCTGTTCTTACCATCGTGAAAAGGGGCACAAAACGGAGCAATGTCGACATCTTAAAACCCACTTGGAGGATTTGGCCAAAGCTGGCCATCTTGACCAATTTATTGATCGGGACAAGACGAAAAATGAGGCCAAACAACCATACGTGGAAGATGTACCCCAGAAAGAGATTGAAGTAAGACCAGTCTGAATAATCAATGTGTTGCACAGTTTGGCTGAATCAGGAACCATCAACCCACATGGATACCGGACAGAAATACAGAAGGCTGCACACTTAAGGGAAGTAATGCAAATACAATCACCAAGTAAGAAAGTCAAGGTCGGCGATGGCCTTGCGTCCATTACCTTCTCTGACGAAGATCTCGTGGGGGTGCAAACCCCTCATAATGATGCATTGGTTGTAAAACTAAGAATGGTAGACTGTAACATGAAAAGATTGCTCATTAACCAAGGAAGTTCATCCAAAGTCATGTATTATAGCCTGTTCAAGAAATTGGAGCTCAAGGAGTCCGACCTCCAGCCATCACTCAACCCATTGGTCAGATTCGACTCGGATCCTGTTTAGCCCACGGGGAAGGTAACGATTCCAGTGACTGCTGAAGGAATTACGTTGCAAACAGAATTCCTGGTAGTCAACGTGTCTTCCCCTTACAATGCCATCATGGGACGAACCTGGTTACACCTCATGAAAGCTATCCCCTCGTCCTACTATCAGTTGATCAGATTCCCGATCCCTGGAGGAGTGGGAGAAATAAGGGGGGACTAAGTGGCTGCCAAGCAATGTTTCCTAGCAGCATGCACAACCAAGACAAAGGCCGAAAAAGTACAGATGATGGAGCTGCATGAAGACACCCCCACTATCGACGATGTGGGGCAAATGCTTGAGAACAAGGCCGTGGAAGACCTAAAGAAGATACACATCGATCGGCAGGATGATAAGTACTTCATCATTGGCACCTCTTTGTCCAAAATGGAGGAATGATCTCTGATCGAGTTGTTGACAAGTTACCTTAAAGTGTTCGCCTAGACCCCTTATGATATGCCAGGAATTGATGCCGATGTCACTTGCCACAGGCCAAATGTTGACCCAAAGTGCCAGCCTATGGTCCAAAAGGGGAGAAGGGCGGCAACGCAGCATGTGGACGCCATTATCGAAGAAACCGAGAAGCTTTTGGAAGTTGGGGCAATTTGGGAAATCAACTACCCGAGCTGGCTTTCAAACACAATGGTGGTAAAGAAGAAGGACGGTAAGTGGAGGGTCTGTATGGACTTCACTGATCTGAACAAAGCATGCCCCAATGACCCTTTCCCCCTCCCCAAAATCGACCAGCTCGTGGATGCAATAGCTGGCTTCGGGCGGATGAGTTTCTTGGATGCTTACCGAGGGTACCACCAAATTCCCCTCCATCTTGACGATCAAGAGAAGACGGCCTTCGTCACTCAAAGGGGTATATTTTGTTACAAGGTTATGCCTTTTGGTCTGAAGAATGCCGGGGCAACGTATCAGCGGTTGGTCACTAAGATATTTAAGAAGTAGATCGGTAACACCGTGGAGGTCTATATCAATGATATGATGGTGAAAAGCAAACTCAACAAATCCCATATGGAAGATCTAAAAGAGGTACTTAGCATGCTAAAGGAGTACAAAATGAGGCAGAATGCCTCGAAATGCGTCTTCGACGTTAGCTTGGGCAAATTTCTGGGGTTCTTAGTCACACATCGGGACATTGAGGTGGATCCATGACAAATTAGTATAATACAGAGTGTTCAGGCCCTGAAGAATGCTAAGGAAGTACAAAAGCTAACTGGAATAGCAGCAGCACTCAACAAGATCATCAGCCGATCATCAGATAAGTGCCGACCATTCTTTCAACTCCTCAAAAAAACAGGCACAGTTCAAATAGACTCCATAATGTGACCAAGCCCTCAATGATCTAAAGAAATACTTGACCCAACCACCCTTGCTTTCCACCCTACTCAAACATGAGGAACTCTTCCTTTACCTCGCGATATCGGAGCATGTAATCAGCGCCGTACTACTCAGGCAACAAGATCAACAATAGTTGCCTATTTACTATGTCAGCAAAACTCTTCTCGGAGCAGAAAATAGATACTTACCCCTAGAGAAGTTAGCACTCGCACTAGTAGTAGCATCCCGTAAATTGGTGCACTACTGCAAAGCTCACACCATCAACGTCCTCACAGACCACTAGATCAAACCTCTCCTTAAAAGGGCTAACTTCTCTGGCAAATTGAAAAAATAAGCTGTGGAGTTGGGAGAGTTTGATATCAAGTTCCATCTAAGATCGCCTTTGAAAGGGCAGTTCCTAGCAGATTTCATTGCCGAATTCTCCGTTGAACTGCCACCCGAAGCCGACCAAGCACCGCCGCCTGCTCAACCGCACGCTGACCTCCCCTTAGATCTTTGGGAAAACACTGATCATTGGCAACTCTACATCGACGGAGCCTCCATTGTCCAGGGGGCAGGATGGGACATAGTACTCATTACACCAGATAGTTTGACCATTGAACAAGCTATCAAGCTCGAGTTTACTGGGTCCAACAACGAATCTGAATACGAGGCCTTGTCACCGGACTATGCCGAGCCACTGAACTCAAAATTTCTGAGATTGTTATCTATTCGAACTCCCTGCTTGTTGTCAACTAGATTACGGGAGAATATATAGCAAAGAATGGCAGAATGACGCAGTACCTAGCTAAAGCCAAGGAGCTGCTTAGCAAATTCAACAGTTATAAACTCCGCCAGATCAGCTGAGACAATAACTCTCATGCCGATGCTCTGGCGACGTTAGCTACAGCCCTGAAATCAGGATAAAAAAGAACAATCAACGTGGAGACTTTGACCAAACCAAGTATATTTCAGGAGGAAGAACAAGCTCTGGCTGTAGAAAAGTTGGGACCATCCTGGATGGGCCCAATCATCTCCTATCTCGATAAAGACAAGCTACCAAAGGACAAAAATGAAGCCAGACAAATCAAGCATACAGCTCTCAGATACTGGCTATCACCAAGCACGGAACTTTACAGGTGATCTTTCACTGGTCCATACTTGCACTATGTCCACCTAGATAAGGTGTAAGGTGTCCTATTTGAAATCCGTGAAGGAATATGTGAAAGTCACGTCGGCGGAAGATCGATAGCACACTGAGCTATCTCACAAGGATACTGGTGGCCCTATATGCAAAAAGATGTAGCCCAGTACATCCTAAAGTGTGACAGGTGTCAGAGGTACTCTCCCATCATACATCAGCCAGCCGAGGATCTCACAACCATTACCAGTCCGTGGCCTTTCGCTCAGTGGGGACTAGACATAGTCAGGCCCTTGCCCCGAGCCCCAAGGAATAAGAGGTTCCTCATTGTGGCAATAGACTACTTCACTAAATGGGTGGAAGTGGAGCATTTGTCAAGCATCAGAGAGATCGACTCTAAAAGGTTCTCGTGGAAGAGTATAGTAACAACGTTCGGCATCTCTCGTGCCATTGTCTCAGATAATGGTACCCTGTTCGATGGCAACATGTTCAGATCATTCTGTGAGGAGCTCGGGATCATAAACTATTATTCGACACCAGCCTATCCACAGTGCAATAGGCAAGTCGAGATCTCAAACAAAACTATGCTTAATGGGATTAAAAAGCGGCTGGAGAGGGCTAAAGGAAAATGGATAGAGGAGCTATCCAGCGTTCTGTGGTCCTATAGAACTACCCCAAGGAGATCTACCGGCCAAACCCCCTTCTCTTTGGCCTATGCTGTGAAAGCAGTCATACCTTTGGAGGTCAGATTACCAACAATCAGATCGGTAGCATTTAATACCGGGCTTAACGACCAGACACTCGCAAAGGATTTAGATCTTGCCGAAGAAAAAAGGGAAGCTGCCTTAATCAGACTCACCGAATATCAGCGGCAGTTAAGACATTCCTACAACAAATGGGTTCCTCCGAAAAACTTCGCTCCAGGTGACCTAGTTCTATGAAAAGTACTGGGGGCAACGAAGAACCTAACGGATGGCAAGCTCGGCCCCAACTGGGAGGGCCCTTACAGAGTGGCATCCCAGGTCGGCGTCGGCGCATACCGATTGGAAACTATTGAAGAGGGGAAACAGCTACCCCGGCCTTGGAATGCAAACAACCTAAAGAAATTCTACCAGCAGTGCAGGGTCCCATTTAATGTAAACAACTTCACAAGTGTGTAAAGCTTTCATGAGATCAATGCAAAATGAAGTTGTTCAAACAAATCTACTCAGAGCACTGTAGGACCACACAAAAAACTAAATGTAAAAACTTGGTCTTGTCCAAGTTAGACAGGTCAGCCAAAGAAGGCCACTGAAAAAACCAAGTGTAAAAACTTGGTCCTGTCCAAGTTGGACAGGTAAGCCAAAGAAGGCCACACAAAAAACCAAGTGTAAAAACTTGGTCCTATCCAAGTTGGACATGTCGGCCAAAGAAGGCCACACAAAAACCAAGTGTAAAAACTTAGTCCTATCCAAGTTGGACAGGTCGGCCAAAAAAGGCCATAAAAACCAAGTGTAAAAACTTGGTCCTGTCCAAGTTGGACAGGTCAGCCAAAGAAGGCCACAAAATCAAGTGTAAAAAATTGGTCCTGTCTAAGTTGGACAGGTCGGCTAAATGAAGAAAATCATACAAACGTAAGGAGTAATGAATTTCAGCAATTAAAGAAGTTGTCTAAACATTCACCAAGTGAAAATGATGTCAAGATGAAGGCAAAACAAAATTTTCATTAGAAATGGGAAGGTTGGTTACAAAAGATTCAGCAAAAGAAAAACTACAATCAATCAAGCTGCAGACTTTTCCCCCGACTGCAGAGATTTCTCCGCCGAGCTATCTGCCGTCTCTTCTGCAACCTTAGACGATCCGGCAACAACTTTCTCCTTCACAACAGCAGCCTTCTCCCTTTTAGCCGCAGTGAGCTTCCTTTGATACTCGGCGTTGGCTATCACCTTCTGTGGGCTAACTACGTCGTCCTTAGTGGTGTCAAAATAATCAGGGCACAAGTGCCAAACATCAGAGGACTTGTCCACCCCAGCAACGACAAGGGCGCCATTCTAGCCTTGACGAAAGATGACACAGCTCAGATCCATCATCTCGAGGGCCAGTTTGTCAACCGCCCTTTTTTGGCCCTTCTTCATTACGGTATCTTCCTCCGCCTTGAACTTGGCCACTTCGGCTTAGAGCACCTTGATCTCCAAATTGCCTTGTACAAGTCCACGGACTGCATGTCAAATTTCTTTTGGAGATCGGTCACCTCCTTCTCTCTCTTTTCATAGTTTGTCTGCATCATCTTGAGTTCGGAAGAAGCTTGTTCAGCTTGTTTCTTAAAGGTGATCCGATCTTTGTTAGCATCGATCCACTCCTTCTTTAAATAACCATGTTCTTCTATGAGTTAGTGGTGCTCCTCAGCAAGTTTCTTAGTAGCGGGTCATCGCCTCCAAAGAGTTCAGGTAACCCTACACCAAAAAGAAAAGTTTGTTTTAGAACAGATATGGGCAAAATCTCTAAACAAATTGAAGTGCAATGCTGACTTACTAGCAGGGAATCATGGAAGGCCCCCATGAAGACGGTTGTGTCGCTTGTCGCTCCCAACTTGGTGACATCCTTTTCTGAAGAACACTCTTCATGACGCCGAAAGTGACCTTGGCCTAATCGATCATCGAATCCGTCGTCGTCAGAGGTCAGCCTAGTATATCCAGCGTAATGGTAACAATCTCGCCAACTTCCTCCACCGCGCTTTTTCCCCTTGGCTTTTTGGGGGCCGAGGGCTGTGCGACAACCTCAGGCGCCCTTGTCTTTTGCTACCGAGTTTCCAACCTCTTTTGAACAGGAGCGGCTTCCACCATGGGGGTGGTCTCCAGTTCGGTAGATAGAGGATCGGTATAAGTTGCGGCAGCCGTTGTTAGTGGCTTGCCTGCTGCAGCAAACATCCTCTCCCTCAAACTCATTCCGTCCTCTTCGTCTGAAAATGGGGTGGACTCTGGTGTTCTGGTTGGAACTTTAACTCGATGGTCCGGGATCGTAAGTGGCGATAAACTTGAGGCCGAACTGTTAGACCTTAAGCGGGCTTCATGTAGTTCTTCAGCGACAGGCTCTGACGGAGAAGCAACTACAACTATTAATCCGGTGGGGACAATGGCTCTTTCAATGGCCACACCGACGGGGATCTCTTCGAAATCTCTCTCAGCACCTTCCTTCGCCAATTTCGTGAGAACGCTTTATGGGACACCCGTATTAGCGGTGAAAGTTGAATACCAGAGGGGGTAGTTGAGCAAAATATGGGCGGTCCGAGCAACGTGCCTCAGTCTACCCTCACCAAGAAAGTCTAAAACCTTGTTCAAGCAGACAAAATTGACAAGCCAGTCACGTGTTTTCGACCGCTTCTTGTTTTCTACAAAATGCCACAATCCGATTCAGATCTGCATCAGAAATAAATCACACATAGAATAAGAGGTTGGCATCAAGCCTCTATTAAGGGGAACTCTAGAGCATCGGAATGCCGATCTTTCTCCCTCAGGAATGTTACCGAACTCCCAGGGCCCATGCTGAACTCCCAGAGCCCGGTTACCCAAACCCTAACATCGTCAACGCCCTTCCCGGAGGAAGGCAAACACTTCACTAACTCTCTGGAATTCTCTATAGCTCGGAGGTAGACTTTGGAACTCCCCCCTACCTTACAGAGTGTATAGCAATAGTCCAGTTTGGCAAGCTCCAGGTTCACACCTAGGCACCGATTAATCTCAAGCATGCCAAAGATGATCCTATAAACATTCGACGACAACTAGGAGGGTGACACCTTACTTTTTATTATAAACTTACGGAGAAGAGGATGAAAGGGAAACCTAAGGCCCCCTTCCACGATAACAATGATCGGGAGCGGCACTCCCTATCTCACCCATACTGTGATCATTGGGATTAACTAGCTCTAAGCCGATCTTGTTTAGGATCTCGAACCTAGCTCTAAAGGCGGTAATGGCCGCTGGACCATCTAGCATTTTTCTAAGACAAGATGCCATCAGGGGACAACCGTCGAAGAATAAGAAAAAAAACAAAAAGAAGAGTGAGAGATGTGTAGGAGTCGAGACAGGCAGCGCACACACTAGACAGAAAGATAAGGAAAAAATCAAGTGCCTTTCACCAAACAAAGCATCCCCCTTTTATATACGTCCAAGACATTAGTTCGTGCGCGGGAAAATGGTAGCAATCATGTCGCTCCGTCGAACTGTCACATCGGTCGTAGATTCGATGGCACCCCATCAATGGAGCTTTTAAATCCCCGCAGTCCGTGTGGCCAGGTAACTATAGAACTGGTCGCACACTTGAAAGGATGCCATGACTACCCATTGCAGCCCTTGGCCGTTTGGGAATTCAAAACGACACAAAGGCTAGGGGTAATTATGGGGCAATAACATATGGCCCAACCCATATGGTTAGTCTCAATCTACATGAATTAAAACTGGGCTGCTTGGGGGCCCAAATTTGATACTAAAGAGCGGTCAGGCCCCAGCTGCCGACCTCATACTAACCTTGGCCCAAACCGCGACAGGCGAGCCCAAACCGCTAGCAGTCTTAGAGTATTAAATGCAGAGTTGACCCGCATTAAATGTGCCAGCGGCTCCCCACGTGACGTTGACATGCACGTCCAATCAGTTGAATTCCTCAGCGACGGTAAGGCAAACCGTGCACAAAGTTAGTTAGTGGAAGATGATGATGCCTACCCAGCAGGCCATGATGACCTACTGGTAGTCCAGGAGCGAAACAGTCCATCTATTACACTATAAATACCCAAGCCATCAAGAGCCAGGTATGGACAATTAACTCTAAGGATACACAACTTTTATTCATTCTACTCTTGATTAAACTTGCTAACTTAATCATCAGAGTGTGATCGGCCCAACTAGGGTCGACCCATTCTAACTTCTCTTTCTTACAGTGAGTTTGGACTCATCAACGTGGGCTTAAGTGTTCAGCCTGGCCTTCCCGAAAAATCTCACCTACACGCTCCAACGGTTAGATTTTTCAAAACTGTCTTAGTCGTTCGCGCATTTAATGCACCTCCAACGGCTCTAATGACTATTTCTTGTGAGAAACTATAAATATATAAGTTCAAACTCATTTATGGGTAAAAGACAAGGATTTTAAAGTGCAAAAATCCAAAAGCCCTAAATCTTCCTCATTACTCTACAACTATCTTCATCCAAGGAGAGTTATTAAGCTGTAACTTGCATTATCTTCACTTCTGAGAGTGACACTGATTATCTTGTAATCTCTTTACTTTTGAAAAAGGTTGTTGTAACTCTTGAGAGCTTGAGTGTAGCTTAATAATGTTGACTCAAGGTTGATCTCCATGTTGATTTTGATGATAACTAAACTTTATGTTAATTTACTAATGTATTTACTTAGTGTGCAGATTAATAAAAATTATATTTTAAACTTAGAAGTTTGACTTTAAGTCTAATATATGTCAAAATGAATGCACAACAAGCTAAGATCAAGCAATGCATTCCAAGAGTCATGTAATGTACCAAAACAGAACATTGACACCTATTCCAACTTCAAACAAATAATTTGCATTCGAAGATATTGAAGGTGATTAAATGAAGATTTCATCAAGTATGCATAGACTCAATGAAGTTAACTTTCATTCAAAGAGATTGAAGATGTTCAAAAGAAGACTTCATCAAAGTGTGCATAAACCAGTTTAAGATGATTTGATTGAGAAGAGATTAAAGATATTCGAGAAGAGAATTCATCGCAATTGTATAATCTTTACAAAGAATCCAAGTGAAGATTTAATTTGGGATATAGTGAATCAATGAAGATGATATTTATTCAGAGAAAATGAAGGTGTTTAAGAATAGACTTCATCAAGCTTATAGAAGTCTCATTGAAGTGATTCAAATAAAAGAGAAAGCTCGGCAATGAATGAAATTACGAAAGAGAAAGGTTGGCAATAAAGGAAAAGAACTAAGCAATAACAGAGTGAAGTTCTGACAGTGTGGAAATCAAGAAAAGATGATTATCAAATGAAGAATTCAATCCAAATTGAATAGAAAAAAATCCTGATGTATTGAAGACTTTGATTGATCATTATACCCCAAAGAGAAGATTCCTTGAAGATTTTATAGTCGTACTGAAGCTGAACTTGATCATGAGAAGATAGAAGCAAGATTTCTGGGCAACGTGTCAACACATGAAAATGAAGATTCGACACATGAAGACAGAAGCCAAAAATTTGAAGACTGAATGATCAAGTGTCGACACATGGAGTTGATGTGTCAACACATGGAGACAGTGGACAACATCTAGAAAATGCAAACCAGATGTGTCGACACTTGGAACCAAGTGTCGACACCTGGGAGATAACAGCTAGTTTTTCTAACGTTATAACGGACTGGACTTGCATTAAATGAGCCCCAACAACCTTCAACGGACGAAATTAATATAGGGGTTTATATACAAGCTTCCAACTACATTTATAAAGAAGAGAAACAAGAAAATCAAATACCACTGACTAATCAAACTGAAAAATCTAAACATTCTTCTTGTCTTCCTCGTGTGAGCTTTTGTTGTTCTATTCACTCTTGATAGAGATTTGTAATTTGTTTGTGTATGTTTATATACCAGTAAATGAGAGTTTGAGAGTTCTCTTGTTAAAGAAAAACTCTTGTAAGTTTGAGTGGAGCTTAGACAAAACCACTTGGTGACTGGAAGAACTTGAGAATAAGTTCTTGTGTAAAAGTGAGCTGAGCACTTGGTAAATCAGCATCCATTTTTTAATTGGAGATTGCATAGTGGAGAAAGACTTCAAGGGGATCTTATACTATGTTTGGTATAATGGAATGGAATGGAATGGAATGACCATTCCCACTTTCATCCACATTCCCTTGTTTGGTACTACTATTTAAAGGTGAATTCCGATGGAATGATTATTTTCACATTTTGTTGAAATGACCGTTTCCTATTTCAAGAGTGGGAATGGTCATTCTATTCTCACATGAAACAGTATAAAGCAAAAATTAGTAAGATTTTTGCTGTCAAATTTCTTTTAAAAAATATAAAACATGCTTGGTAATTATTTTTTTTATTTTAATATTTTAATAAAATAAAAAAATTTTAAAAATTAAAAAGTTAAAAATTCATAAAAATATTTAATAATTAAACCGCCACCGCCACCGCCACCGCCACCGTCCCCGCCGCCGCAATTACAAATGCTTAATAATATATATAATAATTAAATAATTTTTACTAATATTTTTTATAGACATAATATTAAATTTTCATATCATACACAAATTTCATTCCATTATACTCTAGCATTGATCATTGGTCTTACCAAACAAGGGAATGAGAATGACTATTCCATTCCATTCCATTCTCATTCTTATTTCATTTCGATTTTCATTCCATTCATTTTCATTCCTTTGTACCAAACATAGCCTTAAGGTGAGGACGTAGACCAAGAATTGTGGTTGAATCTCAGTAATTCTTGGTGTGCTTTTGATTGCTCTGTTTTTCATTCCTCTATTGATTGCATTGCATTATATATAGATTGATCAATGTTATATTGATTGGATTAATTTTAATTAATCTTAATTGTCATTAACTTTTGAAAAACTCAATTCAATTCACCCCCCCTCTTGGGTTGCCTTTTGGGCCAACAGCTAACACTCTTGTAAAATCAAGAGCTTGGTTTGAAGCATCTCGGCTATAAGGATTGGGGTAAATCCTTGGATGTAATATTGAGTTGGGCACTAGAAGAAACTAGTAGCTGTGTAAGAAGAAGATTACATGGTGGAATACCCTCGAGGGGATCGAGGAAGAGAGGACGTAGGCAAAGACTAAGCCGAACCACTGTAAATCTCTTGTTCTCTACCCTCTTCTCAGTGCATGTGTGGATGTTTATTACTGAATAACTGTGCATGTTATCTTCATTTGCTAGCAATCTTAGTTTGTATTTGCATTACCTTCAGTTCCTAGTAATCAAATAAAGATTGATTTTGATTTACCAAAAAATCTTGTAATATTTTAAAGGTCCCAATTCACCCCCCCTCCCCTCCCCCTCGGGACTATCTTTAACCTAACAACCTGTAGGGTGGTGTTAGTTCCTGAGATTGCCCGATCTCAAAATACTATTTGGAGGATGGTGTTGGTTCCTGAGATCGCCCGATCTTAGAAAGCTACATGTAGGGTGCTGTTGGTCCCCAAGATTGCCTGGTCTCAGAGAGCTACCAAATAACGGACATTCTACATTGGCGGACTACTAGGCGTCGGAAATGAACCGTCTAGAATTTGAGAAAGTGTTGGTCCCTGAGATCGCCGAATCTCAAGAAGCTACCTGGATGGCATTGGCTCCCGAGACTGTCCGATCTCGAAAAGTTGCCTGGAGTGCCTAAGGGCAATATGGTCTTTTCAGCTTCAATTGGGCCTTACAGGTCTGGAAAGTGACCAGTTAACTGAATTGGAGTTTGAAAGAACCAATCTGGGCTCGTATGTGCTATGATATTTGAAACTGGATCCAGTCGGGCCGGAGATTGTTGCGCAGGCAAAAAAGGGGTGCTTATAAGGATTACAATAGATATGAGGTGGGGTTGTCTAAACCCTACTTCTACCCTAATAGGAAAATATTTTTCCACACTCTGTCTCATCTCATCCCTATTATGAGTTGAACTCTCCATTCTCATCTCTATTTACATTCAGATTGGACTCTGTTAAGTAAATTCTCATATTTCTTATTTTTATTTAACACATGCAATAATTTCTTAATCTTATATATTTGTGAAAAATAACTTTAAACTATTTAACTAGAGGTAGACTATACTTCCTTATATGAAAATATCATACTTTCTGTGAAACCCTGTATGTTTATAGATAAATAAATAATTAAATTATAAGACGGCAATGATGGGCATATTTTCAATTTCGATTTATCAGGCATAAATTTATGTATGTTGAACCAATTAAGTTTTGATCGCGTGAGTAGTTTTGGGCTTGAGTTTAGGATATTTTTGTAATTGTTCTTGTTGACCTAATTAAAATAGGGTTTGTGATCTTGAGTACATATCTCTACTATTTTAAAAGATGCAAGCCTCCCAAGTGTTTTCTATACTTTGAGTTCCACATATGCCCCTCAAGTCAAAAAAAAAAATAACATTTCTACCAATTGGGTCGTGCCTTATCAAAACTAACGTGATGTTATGAAGGAATGGTGGATGACCACCTAACGCGTGGTCACCAACCAGGCCTCCCCCTTTATAAAAGGGCAGGCTTGGAGAGAAGGAAGAGAGAAAAAAGAGAGAAAGAGAGAAAAAAAGAGAGAAAGAAGAGGAAGAGAAAGAAGAAAAGAAAAAAGAGAAGAAAGAAAAAAGCAAAGAGTATAGGTAAACTATTTAAATTTCGTGCTTTGTGTTCTTCCTTTATTTTATGTGTATTTTATCTTCATTTTGGCTTATTTACTATTCACTCAATTCGCATGAATAGTATGAACAGTAGCTTAACTGTTGCAATGAATAGTATTTATTTCAAAAAAATTTTGTTTTATTTCTCTTAGATCTTGCATGTTTTGCCTATAATATTTATAAATCTGGAATCCTTATTTCAATAGTTTTCCATAAATATATGACTTGACTATATTTTGATGTCTAGATTGAAAGTTATAATAGAGACAAAAATAGTGATATTATATATATATTGATCGGATGAACTCTACTATTCATTCTACTATTCATGAACAATGATGAATAGTAATTGCATAGTAATTATATAAAACAATATTTAATCAATAGTAGGGCAATACTTGTTATAGTTCTGTCTGTAGTCTTTTATCATAATACCCACCTAATATTTATATGTTGGTAGAGGTTTTGACATGATCATTAACTGATAATTGTTAGATTTTATTATATATGTATTGCTTTAAATATTTTATATTTAGATTATTCCAAAAGTAATGCTTTTAGAAAGACAATGGAAAAAATTACACATTCGTGTAGAATGTTTATTAAGGTCTGTTCGCCGTTTATGTACTTTTTGTTCCTTTATAAGGTCGGTTTGCCGCCTGCTACTGTTTTATTCATATTATTGTTATTATTTAACAATACTTATTATGGCCACTACCTATTTTGGTTTGCCATTGTGTCATCATTGAATTTTTGTAAAAAAGAAAAATACGAGTACCAGGAGACCGTACTTTGTTCAAAAAATTCATTATGATTTACTGCACCTAAAGTTGCAAGAATATCAATAAATGCACTTGAAGTTGCAAGATTATGATTGAATACACTTGAAGTTGTAAGACAATGGTTTAGTGCACCTGAAATTGTAATATTTCACAAAGAGGTAGTACAATGTTGCCAAATAAAAGAATGAGTACAATTTTTATTACTCACAATGAAAATAATGTGGAGAAAATCTTTCTGATGAAGATATGATAGAAAAATATATTTATATTTTATGCCTCGTACGTGCTCTAACAGTAGCAATATCGAGAGTGTTAATTCAAAAATTGTATTCCAATGGCACATTGTGTAAAAATAATAAAAGATAAGAGTAAATAATTAAGTTACTATCCATGCATGCTATTTATATTACTATTTACGATACTATTTATGAGTTCCACATTATTTTTATTTTGTTCCTCATTTTGTTCCTATGTTTCATTAGTGTTATATCATCTTTTTTAACAAAATATAAATTTATAATACGTATCAATTCTTGAAGTGATAAGTGAATGGTATGGATTCAGCATGGTGTAGCTCACTAAATCAAGTGTTATGATTAGCTAATATATTGGACCTATTTTATATCATTCCCTAACGCGAATGTAATTTTATTTGATGGTCATGAAAATTGTCACAGATGTGATTACAATGGAATAATTTTTGAAATTATAGAGATACTTTGAAGGTTGTAAATGCCACTAGAAGTGGAATAATGTGAGCAACATAAAATAGAAAAAGGTTTACTGAATAAACCTTTCAAGAATTACGAAGATGTTTCATTGATCACGTACCTGTAGTACGATGATGAAATATTCAATAGAGTACTATGATAGAAATATTACAATGAAACATTATATATATTTTGCATTTGAAGGCATGGATCATACCAATAATTCAATTATTACAAATATGAATGGAGAAAGATATATGTCTAGTAGACATTGCGAGAATGCATACAATTCTTTGATATGTCGTACACTTAACATTAGCTGAAATTAATGCTAAAACAATATTAAGAATTACAAATTGATTGAAAACTCCAGAAGAGTTATACTCTATAAAAGCTAACATAATGTCGTCAAGAGAACTTTATATTGATGATGCATTTTATTCAACTAGCAGTACAAGAAATTTGCTCAACTCTTACAGATGTTTTTACTTTATTTCTATTATACTGGGAGCGTATGATGAAAAAGAATACAACAATGAAGATAATAAAAATATCTTGCTTTACACTTCTCTTTTCATGCTAAAAGTATATAATAGAGAAACTTGCTACCTTTCTTCTGGGTTATATTAAATTAGGGATTATGTACAGTGATAAACCAGAAGTTTTTCGACCCAAAAGATTTGTATACTGTGAAAGCACCTGAAGTGATACAACAGAAGCATTTATGGATTACCTGTAGTGACAGCATCTGAAGTGATGCACCAGAAGTGATTTGATCCCAAAAGAATTTTATATTTTAGCATGATCGTCTTGGTCATCTAGGATCATCAATGATATGCCCAATACTTGACAAATTTTATGGACATCCCCTAAAGAACTAGAAGATTCTTTTTGCTAAACCATTATTTGTTTACTCTGTGAGACTAATATATCTTTATATATAATGTTTACATATTTATTTATTGTTAACTCTCATATTTTGCAGATAGTCCTTATGTGGAGTCAGTTTTCCCACCATAAGGAGGAAATAAGACATAGCGTGATCCTCGGACAAGTCGATGTGAATCTGAAGTGAAAAAATTAAACTCTCAGAAAAAGGAAAGCACAACAAAATGAGCATCTTCTTGAAGAAGGAACTCCTGAAGAGCAATTTCCTGAAGACAAAAATGAACCTCCAGAAGAGGAATCTCAATCATCTAAACTTTTTGAAGAAACTCCTGTTAAAGAATTGCTAAAAGAGAAATCTCCTGAAGAGATATTCCCTGCAGAGAAGATGGTACCTAACAATAATGAGTTCTCAATAAATAATAATGTGAATACAGGAGAACAATAGAACAAAAATGATATTGTTGTCAACAACATATTTAAATGCAATTACCAGAAGTAATGAAGAAACTAAATCACAAACAGTCGACAAACGTCGATAATATGATCGATCACAATGAAAAGAACTTACTGAGTTAGAATTAAACTCATTAGCATAATTTAAAGTATTTGAACTTGTAGTTTAAACACCACAAGATGAAAATATCGGACTTGTAGTCCAAACACCAGCAGATGTCGGACCTGTAGTCTAAACACCAGAAGTTGTAAAGTATTCGGACAAGTAATCCACCCACCTAAAGATGTAAAATCGGTTGGATACAAATGAGTATTTGTGCAATGAGAAAATAGAATAGTGCGATATAAAGCACGACTGGTACCAGAAGGTTTCTCGCAGAGACTTGGTATTAACTATAATGAGAAATTATATCTTATAAGGATACAATTACATTCATATTATTGATTAGTTTGTTAGTCTCAAAAGAACTGAATATGCATCTAATGATTGTATAACAGTCTATTCATATGGTGGATTACATAATGATATATATATGAAAATTCTTGTATGGGTTATACCAATCTGGACGCAGATGGTACAATTATCCCTATAAATATTAATTGAAAGATATGCGAATAGTACAATTGTCTATACATTGTTGTTGAAATTTGGATTTCTTATTATTGCATTTTTGAATATTATTGGTATCTGAAAGAGATTACAAAAGCTACTAGTTATTTAAAGAATAACTTTGAACTTAAATACCTTGGGAGAACAAAGTATTGTCTTGTCTTGTAGATTAAGTATTTGTCAGAAAGAATTTTATTCATTAGTTGACATATACAGAAAAATGTTATATTAAACAAGCTCATCCATGAAATTCTCCAATGGATGTCTGATCATTTGATGTACAGCAAGATAGCTCATTTCCGTTCTCGAAAAGATGGTGACGAATTTTTTGGTCTTGAAGTACCATATCTTAGTGTAATCGGTACTCTTATATCTCCTGCAAATTGTACAAGACTTGATATCACATTCTCTGTTAACGTATTGGCAAGATATAGTTATGTGCCAACTCAACAACATTGGAAAGGAATTAGGCATATACTGCAGTACCTACGAGAGACAACTGATATGGGCTTATTCTACTCAAAAGAGTCACAACCTGAAGTAATTGGCTATGCAGACATTGGCTACCTTTCTACTCCATATGAAGCTTGATCTCAAACTGGGTATGTGTTTACTTATGGTAACACTGTTATATCATGGCGATCAGTGAAACAGACATTAACAGCAACTTCTTCAAATCATTATGAGATCATCGCAATTCATGAAGTAAGTCGAGAATGCATTTGGTTGAAATCTATGATCCAACATATTCAAGATAGTTGTGGACTGTCCTCGATCAAAGATACCTCAATGATATTATATGAAGATAATGTAGCATGTATTGCACAAATCAAGGGACGCTACATCAAAGGTGGCAGAACCAAACATATATCGCCAAAGTTCTTTTTATGCATATGAACTCCAGAAAAACGGTGATATTGATGTCCAGCAAATACGTTCAAGTGACAGCTTGGCAGACTTATTTACTAAAGCACTCCCAACTGTAACATTGAGAAATTGATTCACAACATTGGCATGCGTCATCTCAAAGATCTTTATAATTGAAGCTATCAACTTCAACTTCATACCAGATGTATGAATGAGGGGGAGTTGCAGACTGTACTCTTTTTCCTTCGTCAACAGTTTTTTTTCCACATGATTTTTCTTAATAAGGTTTTAACGATGCAGTTTTAGCACACCCATTTTTTTTGCTATGATTTTATAAGGTTTCTTATGGCTGTCATCCAAGAGGGAGTGTTATGAAGGAATGGTGAATGACCACCTAACGCGTGATCATCAACCAGGCCTCCTCCTCTATAAAAGGGGAGGCTTCGAGAGAAGGAAGAGAGAAAAAAGAGAGAAAGAGAGAAGAGAGAGAAAGAAGAAGAGAAGAAAGAAAAAAGTAAAGAGTGTAAGTAAACTATTTAAATTTCTTTTGTCTTTATATTTTGTCTTATAAAAGAAATACATACTTGGGTGATTAAGAAGATCTATTCTTATAGTTCTAGAAAAACTATTGAATATTATTTGACAATTCCAGAAAAACTAGTTTTATTATATATTGTTTTTGATTATTTTGTTTGCTTAATATTCCTTTATGTAATATGATTTTTTTTTTTTAAGAGAAACACATAAACACGAAATGATTCAAAGCAACTATTTGTTGCCTTTTTCTTTTCCAAATCAACGAACCATCTAAAGGTAATATAATATATTTTATATATTACAATAGATTTCCAACCCAGATTTTTTCGATGGTGGTGATAGGAAGATTGCTTGCGAAACGCTGGCAAACGGCCACGGCAAGCAATCGCCGAAAGAGAAGGATGGTTCAGATTTGTCGCTGGATGTGAACTCATTTGCTAGCAAGTATGGTATATGAGATGCCAGGAATTTCTATTTTTCATGGCTGCTGCTTGATCTAATTATTTTGAGCATTTATGTGCCTATTCTCTCAATTAAAGGTTGATACAATGCCGGAGTCAAAAGACAAATTATGGAAAGAGGCCAGAGGTATGTTCTGAAAAGGTGCTTGGTTGACAATGTATGTATGGCAAGGGGTTTGGATAAAAAAGGCCCTCTACTAATGGTAAGTAACTTTTATTCTGTTTCATCTTTTAATAACTTATTATTGTGTTTCATACTATTTGTTAGTAAGTTGTACAAGCAGTGAGTGTGCGGTAAATGAAAGATCATTCATTAGATGAGAAGAGAAATTGGAGATCATCATCTTGAAGTGTCAGTAATGATGAGTAATAAGATAAGAATGGACCATGAAGGCAGAAGAGATGATCTAAAGAAGACATTTGTAATGGATTTCTCATCAGTAGATCTGCAATTTCACTTTTGAGACTCTTTATCTCTTTGTTTCACTGAGATTTTATTATGTCTCTTCCAAATCTCTCGTCTCCTGCTCTGATCAAGGACCAAATTAGTTAGATCTTTTGCTATTAACCAAATTTTCTTTATCTAATTAATTCCAGCTTCTATGATTTTTATTTTATTTGTTCTTTAGGTAATCTTCAATTTTACACCGGCTAATGCACAGAAATTGTCTACTGGCCTAACGCAAAGAGAAACATTCACATGGTCTACGAAGGTTACTTCACCAACTGATCATTGATTATGTATGAGAGTTGATCCAATGGTACTATTATGGTTCAAGATCATTCTTATCAGGACTCCCAAGGATTTTGAAATCTAACAAATACAGAGTTAGAGATTGTAACTGTTGTATTTATATGAAGGAATCCATTTGATAAAAAATATAAATGCCGTATTTCTATGGTGAGTTATTATTTTATATATTGTTATGCCTTTTGCTTTTTGTAACAATATATTGTTATTTCATGCATTTTACTCAGCATAAGTTGAGTCTTTTGT
Organism: Euryodendron excelsum; assembly: GCA_033060915.1. Classification (NCBI taxonomy): domain Eukaryota; kingdom Viridiplantae; phylum Streptophyta; class Magnoliopsida; order Ericales; family Pentaphylacaceae; genus Euryodendron; species Euryodendron excelsum. The sequence goes on along the minus strand of CM065393.1, from coordinate 7,684,674 downwards.
TCTTCTTCTTTTTTTTTTTTTTTTTTGGTTGGTGGTTTCTTTACTTTGTTTCTTTACAAGGATAAAATTCGTTTTGGTAAATATGTCAAAGTGTAATAAACAAAAGTCACCAAGTGAGTAGGGTCAATGACCCCCCAACCACAAAAAAAAAAAAAAAAGAAAAGAAAAGGTTGAGCATTTTAAATGAAAGTTTGGCATAACATGGAGAGTTCTCTTTATCACATAGCTTGCTTAATTATTTATAACAACTTATAGGTCTAATCCCTCTGCACCTCTCTCTTTCTCTCTCTCTCTCTCTCTCTCTCTCTCTCTCTCTTACTTACTTTTTTAAGGATTTGTATGACAACTTATATGCATTGGCCATACCAGCCCATATTAAAAAGAGAAGACATTTAATAATTTGCCCCATCAATTTGTTAGTCAAGATTGTAAACTTGGTATATGTAGCATTACTTTCTTAGTAGATTTGGTGACAAAAATTTGAAAGATATTTGAATAGGTTGTGTCAATTCTTACATGGTCATGAACAACAAAATATAAAAATATATAAGAAATTTAAAAGCACGAAATATAAATTGTCATTTTAGTATTTCAAACGTATCATGGAGAACCACCATCCCTTTTTTTTTTTTTCTCCTCTCAATTTTAACATTGACTTTTGAGTTTCTCTGCAGTTGATAGGCCAATAGAGATGCTACTTGATGCAGACGAAAATTAATTCAAGCAAGTCCTGAAGATGCCAACCATTAACTGGTGAGCAAGAAGGAAAAGAAAGGATAGGGAGATCACCTTACTAACCAAGATAACATAAATAACCCAATGTTCAATGTTAATTAGGGGTAGATACTTTGCATGACTTATTTATCTCACTTTGGTTGGACTATTGCTCTTTTGCTACAATGCATCAGCAAACTGTTTTTATCATTCCAGATTTTGGTGCTTTTAGAACTACTTCTTGCTATGTTATTTTGTGTAAGAATTAGATAACGAATGCTTTTGCTATGTTGTGTTCGAAAAACAGAGTTTGTAATTAATAAGAGTTGAATCAGATCGATGTGTGTTTATATTTGTGTATTAATCCTTGATTCAGGAATTGTTAAAAATGCAGCCACAAAGCACTTTGTGTGCGCACACTCACATACCTGATTTTCAGCTTTTCTTTTTACAGTAAGGAATAAGGCAGCCTTATATATCTAGGAAATGCTCCCAAAGACACTAGAAAAAGGATATATGGCTTGAGAAAATGCCATGGCCCAAGAGTGTAAATTATTTTTCTTTTCATACATGTGAACCAATCCCATCCTCCTTTCCAAGTATGAGAAATAAGAAGCAATGATTGGATATGCATTACTTTATTTGATGTGTAAACTAGAGATGGAATCTAAGTTGCATACAAAATGTAGAGGAAGGCTTAAAAGGATACGTATATGAGTACGTTTGTACTAATCAAGTTACATCAATTTTTTCTAAATTGGAAGAACTCCATGTGCAACGCACATGTGCCTCTGCTAGTACCTGATAAAAGAAAATGGCCAAATGGGAACTAGAGGAAAAGATAATAATAAAAAACTTTTCCCAGCACAAAATTTGCTAAACATATTTGAGAGGCCTGAACACTTCCTGCATATGTTTATGTTAGATTACGATTTTCATTCATTGTGATTGTTATTTATGTAATAATTACATTTCTATATTTTAGAATGACTTCCAATTACGAGCATTTTTAGAATTGCTTAATATTGTGAATGGACTATTTTTGGATTTTCAATTTTGTGGTTATAATTATTAATTGATACTCGAATTTGATTCTAAATTGTTTTTTTCTTGTGAACAAATTAGATTACTACTTATTTTTAGAGAAAGTCCCACAATTACAACAAACATGACAATCACGCATAAATCAAAATATAAATCTACAAATCAAGCTCAAGACCTTAACAACGAGGTATTAGATTAGTGAAAATTATTTTTTTCTTGTGAACAAATTAGATTACTACTTATTTTTAGAGAAAGTCCCACAATTACAACAAACATGACAATCACGCATAAATCAAAATATAAATCTACAATTCAAGCTCAAGACCTCAACAGCGAGGTATTAGATTAGTGAAACGGATATCATTGAACTACGTGAGTGTGGATGATTTTTGGCTTAGCCACTGATGGTCCCTCAAGCCTATTTGTATAGACATTAGAATGACCTTAGAAGAGCTTCTCTTTTTGCTTTGGTTTGAGCCTTAGAAGAGCATTATGGATCCTCAATCTGAGCCATTAGAAGGTTCACTAAGTGAGGTTGGCCCATTGGGGTGGCCATGGCAAGGAGCTGGGTGTTCAAACCTCCACAACTCTTCAGTCTGTTCTAGTTTCATAGGCTCAATCAATCGAGGGAGCGAGGGCTTATTTTTCTTTTGACTTTTTTTTTTACTTATTCTTTGTATCCAAATGAAAAGCCAAATCATGTCATTATGAGAGAAAAAGGGGGATTTTATGTGGTTGGACCTAGGGATCTAAAAAGGCCCATAGCCCAAGCAAGCCTCAGGCCTGGCCCAACTTAAGCCCCACCACTGGGTGGGCCTGGCCTTGAATTAGTTAAAATTGAAAAATAAAGTTGGCAATGTATAATGTTATTACTCATTTAAAGTTAGTAAACAAAGTTGCACAAATTAAGTTTATTAGACTATTAAATATATAAGTTAATTTTCTACAAAAGCTGTGTAGTCTTGCTTATATATCGATGCATGTACAATGTTTTGATGGATTACGGAATGGCCTGTGTGTGGTGTGCAGAAGGGAGGGATGATTGGACGAGTGTATGTGATCTGAATCATTAGACCATGATAGGATTTGTTGGTGGGAAGGTTTCGGTTCTAGGGTTTGATGTGAGAAGGTTTTGATTGACTATGTGAAATAGAGGTGATAATTCTAATGGGTTATGCTGTGAATGTATGTGGTTGTGTGTGTGTGTGTGTGTGTGTGTGTGTGTGAGATATGTTGGCCTATGAATTTACTTATTTTTGGGTTTGACTCTTGGCTTCTATCAGTTTGATATTGGGTATGATTATAATCGGTATGCTCATGGCTATCTATATATATATATGTATATATATGTACACATATATCTTAATGTTGTTTGGTCTAAATGAGTTTGGACTAAAGGAGGAAGAGATAGAGCATTGGGAAGCTGTTGGCTAGTTGTTCAGCCATGTGGGCTGCTGGATTTTACATTTGGCTATAGAGTTGGGTTGCATTAGTGACTCCTTATTATAGCAGACATGACTGCCATGCATGGTGGAGGAGGGAATAAGAAAGAGTATAAAAGAATAATAGAAAAGAGCAAATTAAGATGACTTGAAAACAAGTGGTATTTGTGGCCTCTTGGTCATTCAGCCATGGAGCATAATGGCCAGTTAGCAGTGGCCCCTGTAGGAAAGGAAGAGAGTTAGAATGGGAAAGGAAACAAAAAAAAAAAAAAAAGAAAGAGAAAGAAGGAAAGGAAGAAAAAAAAGACGAAAAAGAAAAGGAAAGAAAAAGAAAAAGGAAGAAAGAAAGAGAGAAGAAGAGAGAATTTTTCGGAGAGAAATCTGATTTCTAGAGAGAGAGATGGGTCTCTTGGCTACTGGGTTAGAGGGTACTGGGCACAAATTCTAGTGAGGGTGCACCCATGCTAGGTATAATACACCCTTGTGTACTTAGGGCACGTTTGTTTACTGGATTGGATTATGGGGGATGAAGGGGGATTACATTTCTGGTCTGCAGAAAGCTTGGGTTACCTCATCCATCAGGATTACCAATCCCTCCCAAAAATCACATACCTATGTTTGGTTGTCATAGGATGAGGCAAGGGATAAAAGCTTTGTTATCCAATCCCACATTTGGTTCAACATACAAAAGAAGAGGATGACAATGACGATTTACAACCTTACCCTTACATTCAAACTCAATTTACAAACTGGGTTTGGTGTTATTCAATATGCCAAAAAGCATTAACATAACCAATTTGACATTTTCTTACTTGGGCAACATTACAAGCAACACATGTATTAACTCAGCTATTTTAAATTAGTAGTGCCCACCATTATAAATAAACTAAAATCTTGATTTGGTGTATATGCACAACTATCATTCCTAATCAAATTTTTTGGGTTTGTTTTACTGCATAGCTATCATATCTAATCATATATTCTGCAACATTAACCACAAGGCTACCCAAATAAGTCAATCACCACATTGTTAAAATGAAATAAAATGGAAGTACGAACTAAATATTCAACATAAACTGTCACAAACTTATTAAATACCATTTACTAATGTGCATCATCCTATCATACATACTAGTAACCATTTCGAAATGCTAGTACCCATTTTGGAAAAAAACTTAGCACTGCACATGTGCCATAATGGGTACACAACTTCACCAAAGCCACAATAATATCCACAATAATCGAATGCAAAACTAGGCTTCGGGGACATGTGGTTATTACTATGACCTAGCTGATAAAAAGGTAATTGCATACCTAATAACACCATAGATAACTACTATTATATATTATCTTCCTGGTCAACAAGCACCATCATCAGTCAAATGTACCCACCAAGCAACAAACAAATCCATTCCACGTAGTCTTCCTCTGGCAAGCTGAAAAATAGATCCATTTGTTGTGCATCATTCACAATAAGTGATGCTGGCCTCAACCTACGATTAGAATCAAGTGGCTGCTTCTGGAGTTCCCCATTCACCATCTTCCTTGCCTTAGACAAGTCATGTGTATACCCAATGCGGTGAGCGATCTCCCCCATTCTAGTGTTGGCATTATGAAAGAAAGACCTAAAGCATTTGCCATCTCAGAGAGACTTTTCGAAATCCCTTCTTTTTCCCTTCCTCTTTTCTTAGTTCCAATGCTAGAACCACATTTGTTTGAGGAGTGGCCAATAATTGACATTGGGGAATCCGATGTGGGGGCCTCCAAAGGAATGTTATAACCCTCATCCTCGCTTCCTCTGCCCTGTTAAATGCTGCAATTCCATCAGCAGGGCCCTCTTCTAGTTCTCCAGTTGCCATATCCTTACCAAACAAGAGGCACCACTCGTCATAGTATGGGAATGGCTTGTTGCACATTTTTTTGGCTTCAGGATCTCTCTGTAGCAGTCATATAAAATTATATTATGATTTGACTTTTAAGTATCAAAAAACTATTGTATTAAAATGATAAATGTTTGACTTACTGTAACATAAGTATCCCACACATCATCATCATCAACTTGTATCATTTTCTTAGTGTTATTCCATCCAAAGCCAACCATCCTCAATATGGAATAAAGGCTTGTACTGCTTTCTCCACTGCTTCAGCTTTGACTCAATATAAGGTGCAGCTCATAAGTCAGTTCCAGGGAAGGCCTTAATTATCCTTTTCTCTAACTCCCCAAGAAAATCATTCGGAAACTTAACATTTTCCATTCTCCAGTGCAGCCCAAACAGCTCTGTCATGACTCCAACCAGAAAGTCCTCCTCTTTTTTCGACCGTACCCATCTAGACTTTGATGATGTTCCAACTTTGTTCTTACCTTTCCTTTGAGATGCACTAGTAGCACTGTTCTCCATTCCTACAATTTAATGTTCATAAATAAAAGTGTAGATGTCACAGTTATTCATTCAATCCTGTAGAATCCATATTTGAATAATTGTTAAAAGACCAAAACATATTAACACGACTACCAATATATCAATAAAAGTAGGAAAAATATTAAGACAAACCATGAAATAATGACATAACTACCAAATTTAAGCAAAACACAGAACAATCCTGATAGTTACCTGTCCAAATCACCAAAATAGAATATTCAACACCAAGTATTAAAGTTTGCTCAATCAGCATAAAGCCATTGCTGTGCAGGAGCTTGCCCTCTATTTGCTAACCACTCATTATACATTTGTTGTGCCAGAGTGGCCCTCCAATCAGATCATTGATCTGATGCCTTTACAGTATTAATGTACTCCTCACCCATACTTGGCTGAGCAGGTTCTGCTTCATCAAGCACTTGTTTAAATGACTAATTCGGCATTGAACATCTGATGTGATTGTGTAAAAGGCAGCATGCAAGTATAATTTTAGATTGGGTTCTAATTGGAAAGTAGGAAGAGCTCCTAAGGATTGCCCATCTAATTTTGAACTAGCCAAAACAGCGCTCAATGACATTTTTTGCTAATGAGTGCTTCATATTAAAGAACTCCTCAAGATTAGTAAGGGCACCCCCTTCTCTCCACACTAACAAATGGTAACGTTGTCCTCTATAAGGTGCAAGGAACCCCTTCCCATTTATGTAACCCACATCAACCAGATAGTAGCAACCTGTGATATCATATGATGGACATGACAACTAATTATTTTTTGATGAACTTCTAAACATAGGGCTACATTTGGAACTAGTGTCGCTTACCAGTAGGCACTTTTAGTCCATTTGGTCGACTAATAGCATCTCTCAATACCTTAGAATCTGCAGTTGATGCCTCCCAACCAGGCAAGACATATGTGAACTTCATGTCTTGGGAACACGCTATCAAAACATTTGTTGCAATTTCCCCATTTTAGGTTCTATATCTCGACTTATCTACAACAGCTACACTCACTCCAATATACATGCCATCTATGGCTCCGATGCAATTATGCATATACAGTATGAAAGCAATAAACTCATTATTTAAAGAGTTAAGACATGTGAGAATTAACATCATGTTATGTGTAGCGCAACAGGTACCTGAAACTAGTGCCATCTATCATCTGTGCAATCTGCAGTCACAGGCTCCAGTACTTTAAGCAAATCACCTTGAAGGAGTAAAATAACCTCTAAGACAGCATTGAAATGCCTACTTACTATTTTCCCAGATTGAAAGAAGTCAAACTTAACTACTTGGTTCTTCTTATGGTGCGCTAGCACATAAAGGAACATTGCAACTTTTTCTTGTAAAGTTACATGCTTAGAATGAGATAACCCAGCAACATTTCGTATGTGCATACACAATTTCATGAATGCACGCCTATCCATGCGCAATTGATCAACACACTCCATGTCACTTTTTTTAACCAATTGGTTGATATGTGCTATTAGTTTCTCAAATGGATTAGGTCCCATAAGCAAAGGACCAGTTTCTTGGCCTTCTTCTTCTTCTTCTTCAAACCAGCCATGTAGTTGGACCATATTCATAGCACATGTCTAGTTTATGGTGGAAACAATTTGTTGTATGTCGACATATGCCTCAATCAGTTCCATTCTATATGAGTTATTATCCATCTATCAACTTGTATAAGAGTTGTAGGTTAAATTTTTTTTACTAAGTACTTATAAATTAATACAAGTCATGTGAAGGACCAGGTTTTAGGCCATTTGTAACATAAGCTATAATAACTCAGTAGGATAAAAAATTAAAACCAATCATTCTTAATTTAGTAACCACAAACCATAAATATTATGCATCAATCAGTTCCATTCTATCTGTGTTATTATCCATCTATCAACTTGTATAAGGGCTGTAGGTTAAAAAAAATTTACTAAGTACTTATAAATTAATACAAGTCACGTGAAGGACCAGGTTTTAGGCCATTTGTAACATAAGCTATAATAACTCAGTAGGATAAAAAATTAAAACCAATCATTCTTAATTTAGTAACCACAAACCATAAATATTATGCATCAATCAGTTCCATTATATTTGAGTTATTATCCATCTATCAACTTGTATAAGGGTTGTAGGTTAAAAAAAATTTACTAAGTACTTATAAATTAATACAAGTCATGTGAAGGACCAGGTTTTAAGCTATTTGTAGCATAAGCTATACTAACTCAGTAAGATAAAAAATTAAAACCAATCATTCTTAATTTAGTAACCACAAACCATAAATATTATGCAGCAACCACAACCACATGAAATAATATTCAAAAGACCAATTTACTAATTATAACTGCATTTGAGACAGAACTCATACAAATAGGACTATCTAAACCCTCAATAAAAATAAAAACCTAACCAACGTGTTCTATACCATATTACATAAACCTCTAACTAGGAAAGCTAAACTCATGCAGATCTTACTTTTACTTTTCTTACATACTAAAAAAAAAAAATATTAGTTATAATCAATATTATTAGCATGCTGAGTAGAAGCAGACTTCCAAAAAAAAAAAAAAAGCCTCGATCTTGCATTGGTTTATAATCAATGTTTTTTTTGTTCTAATAAAAAAGCCCTCAACAATGACACACATATATTAATAGAGAAAGAAAAATCATACACGAAATAAGCCTTCATCGCGTATAACGAGTTATGAGGGTCTACAATGGCCTATACCTGATGTTGAAGATTGAGGATGCTGATACCTTGCTTCAATGAGGGGGGCTTTCGAATGCTATGGCTAAGGCAAGAGGATGCAGATGAAGACCACCATTGGGTGGTTTTTATATGGGTTTTCAATTGGTGTGGCTTCTTTAATGCAATTGAAGACTAATAGGTGAGAATCGTGTTTTTCGAGACGATCAATCTTAACCAAATTGCAGAAATCTAGTTTGAATCCTTGGTTATTTGGCTCGAATATCTCATAAAGCTTGCAAAAACTCCATCAATCTCAATTGAATCTTTGAAAATCCTACTTGAATCTCTGATAAAGTTTCAAAGAAGTGACTTTCGGAGATAAAGATTGCGTTTATGGAGATTCAAGAGGGGTAGGTGAGGTGGGTGAGAGGGTAACACATACGAAAGTTGATCTTCCAATTTGGATTTGGTCTACAATGGCGTTAGGCAAAGGGGCTGGTCTGCACAACCTAAAAAAATAGATGTTGCCTCAGGAATATTTTGTTGGCTTTTGTGCTAAAGGGTAAGATAAAAATTTTACAACACTTACCTTGTGTACTGGATGTCTTATACCTCCTCCCCCATGGGATGTGTAATCTCTCATTTTGGGCCATTTGTCATTCGGCCTGGAGAAGTAATCCACAACAAAGTTTCTCATCCAAATGCATCATAAATGGGCCCACTGGATGTATAATCCAATCCCAAGTGCTTAATCCGATAAACAAACAGGCCTTTAGGACTTTTTGGGTAGATTCTGATTTCACGAAATAATTTACCCAAGTATTTTTGATGCCCTGAATTCATTTTTTATATTAATTTGTTCAAATTCTGACCTTGAATGGTGATCACGAAGGGTAGAGAATGAAGGGTGAACGGCTATTGTGTGACTAATCCACGGCCAAACATGTTCGAATTGTTATGAAATTTTAATATATTAATATTGATAATAAATGCTAATGATCCAACAGATTGAATCTGATAGAATGCGGTCCCATATTTTATTTGTATAAAATGATAATGTTTAGCATTTTAGGTACTTGTAGTGTACCCGGACTTTGTATAGTTATGAAATGTGACTATTACTTCGTTCATTGTAAAGATTGATTATATTAGCTCATCATGTATGATTTGCATAGCCTGATGATTGTTGTTATTAATTAACATGTCCTGAATTGCATAGTTATCGCTATTTGTGAGATATATTATTCGAATGGCACTTTTATCTTTATGTTGCACTGAATTGCTAAATTATGAATAGTATCACTATTAAGAAATATATCGTATTGAGGCACATAGACATAATAGAGTGATGATAACATGCATTTGATATCGAATGAGAAATTGTGTCATCCGTAAAAGATGAAATTCTAATGAAGATGATTTGAGAATATCAGAGACTATGGAATAACGACAAGCATGGGGACAAGCAAGAAGGGATTGCTCCTCCATCAGGTGAAAAATTTGAAATTTTTTTGGCCAAGAATTTACGCAATTGTAGAGGTGTGTCAATTCACGCGTACCATAAATGAAAGTTCTAAGAACATGTCGGTGGATGGCACCATGGATGGAAACTCCAAAAATCATTATTTCTCCCAAATTAATATATAACAATGAGTAAAAAAATATGAAAGTTGAAAAAAAATGATTTGATAATGAGATGATATGGCATTAAACCAAATAAATGGTAAGGAAATTAAATAAATGAAAATGAAGAATATTATTACATTGAAGTGACGATCAATCTGTCATATGCATTGCATTCATATGCATTATGGTTTACTATTGTTATCATGCCTCTATTCTACTTTATATGCTACATCTTGCATTTGGATGTTTCGGACTATTGGACGTAAGCTCACATCCCACCAGACCTTGCAATTATGGAGTTGGACACGAAGCAGATGTTTTGGACTAGTTAGATGTTAGTTATACACTTTGTATCTATTGTATATTTTGTTAGCATTGGGAATAATCTTGTTGTGTATTTTGTATTCTAGTTATACTTAAGATTTTGGTATTCAAATTATTCGTTGAATGACGGGTAGTTACTCTATTGTACAATGGACTGTTTTTAATTATGTTGGAAATATTGTTTTATTTTCTTCAAAAATAGATATTTTTAATATAAATCACCCCCGAATTTTAGGACGTGACAACTTTTTGCATATACTAAGTGATATTTATGGGTTATTACAATATAGGAGGAGCATCCTAGTTATTTAGTATGTAATCGGATAGGGTTTGGATGAAGGTCACTTAAATTCTAAAGCATCCAAATCTACTTCAGGTTTTATTTTTTCTTCCATAACTCATTCCTGATTTATTTATTAAACTTCCAAATCTTTTCTATTAGAGCGGGGCAAGTTGGAGATCCATTTTTTCAGATGAAATTGCCAACCGTATTTTATTTTTGCTTCATAGGAGTGTTGATGGTGGGATCGAGTTTTGGGAACGCGTGAAGCTTTCAAATTCTCCTTTGTATCTAACCTTTTAAAATGAGAGCAAACGAATGGTTTGGGTGTTTATACAATTATAATCTATTGTGTTATAATATTTTATTATTAATTTTGTTAAACAAAATGATGTAAAACAAGATAAATGGAATAAAAAGAAATTAATGAAAGGGTAATAGAAAGGTGATTCATATTGTTTATAGTGTCACTTAGTTATTCATATTATATGAAATTGAGTATGGGATTTTTATTATTTTGGGTTAATTAGAGAAGATTGATCAGTCAAAAGGAAAGCTACCTAATTGACTAGACAAAGAGTAGCTCAACCTTCCTTTACTCGAGTTTAAAAGCCTCAGTAACGATCAGATGATAGTAAAAAGTCATAACAAATTCTGTACCTACTTGTACTATAAAACAAGCAAAATACTCCTTGACCTATGACTCAATATCACTGTACCTTTTTAAACTCTAAAATGTAGCGAGTTTTACCCCTCGAATTATCAATATGTATCAATTAACCTCTCTTATTAGCAATCTATTAGGAACATGGATAAAAATTTATTATTTAATTTGTACATGTTCACAAAAATATCATTTTATACCTAAATTGATATTTTCTTATTATAATAATTGTCTAATAATTGAAATGTCCCTTTAAATGAAATGTAAATATAATGGCAATATAAAAGATATTTTAATTATTAAATAATTATTACAAAACAGTATAAAAATTTAGGGTTAAAACGAACTTTTGTGAACATGTGCAAGTTACATGATAATTTTTCAGCTACTCTTTTAACTAATTACTAAAATATTATTAACATAAGGAGTTGATATTTGTATATAACACAAGGAGTTGATATTATTGTTATAAATTTAAAATAATAATGTATTTGTATATAATTGATAGTTTATATAGATTTATATTAATCAATACTTTATAAGTTTAATCAGTATAATTTTTTATATAATTTCTGTAAGTTTAACTCAGTCTTTAACTTAGTTTAACTATCATTGATTATCAATTATTAATTAAAAGTGTATTTCTTGTACAATTAGTAGTTTATATAAATTTACATTAATCAATACTTAATAAGTTTAATCATATTTTTTTTTGTATGATTTTTGTAAGTTGACTAATTCTTTAATTTAAGTTTAACCATTATTGACTAATACTTATTAATTACTATTTTATAAAACTAAAATTAAACTTAAGAACTAAAATTTAAAAAAAAAAATTTGACCAAATTCGTCCAAAAGTCCATCAAGTTCACTTAAAAGTCCAAGCACGAAGCCCAAGGCTCAAGCTCAAAACCTGAGCTCAAACCTATCCTTAGAGCCAAGGACTAAGATTAGACCTAGTATTCCTAATTTTAGCCTAACCCGGCCAATCTAAAATTTAACGAGAGCCGTAAAACCCAGCCCGAACCTGATGAACGACGCCCGGGGCGGCCGAATTGGCATCCCTATATTATTATGGATACATACGTTTGTTTTGTACAACCCCTCCTTCCCTCATCCTAATGTCGAAAACCTCTCCCTACCGAAACCTCGCTGTAACCGCTGCCCTCCTTCCCCCACCCCTGTCGAAAACCCTCTGATTGTGTCTGGTTTTTCCTGATTGGGTTTTTGCTAAATTGTTGATTTTGAAATAGAGAATGTAATATTTTATTAATATTTTGGCTAGCTAATATAGAGAGTGGGTTAGAGTTGCTCTAACCAGACACTTCTTGCGGCTGTTTAACAGTTTTAACAGTGGGCTTAGGCCTTTTAGGGTTCTTCGCTGCTGCTGCTGCTGCTGCGCTATTCCCTCCAACCCAACTCCCCCTTTTCTCTCTCTCTCTCTCTCTCTCTCTCTCTGTTCGTTGTGTGTGAATTGAAGATGTCAAGGCCAGAGGTACAAGCGCCTCCTGAGATATTCTACAACGATGAAGAATCTCGCAAATACACCTCGTCCTCTCGTATCATCGAAATTCAGGTATTCATATGTACATACATCTGTATATGTATGTACGGACATATATACGTATATATAGCTCTTTCATTTTCTGTCTGTTCTTTTCGTAGGCAAAACTCTCGGAGAGAGCTCTGGAGCTTCTTGCTTTGCCTGATGATGGAGTCCCCAAATTACTTCTTGACATTGGTAATTTAGTCTCTCTCTCTCTCTCTCTCTCTCTCTGTGCATATATATATATATATATATATGTATGTTGGTTTTTGAAGTTTACGCAAGCATCCATGGGCTAAGATGGGAAATCGTTATTGACGTCAGAACTCAAATAGTTTTGTAGACTTTTTCAAATATAAAAAAATAAAAAAATATATAAAATAAAAATGGAGGAATGATACAACTAAATTGCCTAGAATGTTGGGAAAAAATTGGCTGAATTGCCCAATTTGCTGTCTTGATAAATTTATGTTATTGAAAGCTCAAACTAAGTTGTTGGTCCATGAGTCGATATTGTCTCTTTTCATTATATCTATAGTTTACAAAAAGGATACTCTGAGAGACTCATACTATAAAAGAAACTGAGGAAAACCTTGTTTGGCTGTTAATATAAATTTTTATTTTTGACTTTTTAATTTTATCCAATTCTCTCAGCAACCAAACACAGCTTAAAAACATATAAAAAAAATTTATATAACACTTGAAAGCTGAATCACATGCTGACCCATGTTGGGTGTTGAATTGTGCTTGGGATATTGGCTTCGTGAGTAATGCCATAGGCAATAAATTGTCACGCAAAATGATATGATACATTTGGCTTTGACGATAACAAATCTAAATCTTGCCAAAAGACCCGTTAACATGAAGCTGGATGGGGATTCCATATGCATATTTTGTTTGTATTATTATTTTGGTGTTGAAACTTTGAACATAAAAATTGGGTAACTTACACTGACTGTCCTCGTGGTACCTGACGATGTTAGACAATACCCCCCTAAGTTTTAAATGACTCTCGTCTGCCCTGTCACTTGTCAGACTTCTCTCTCTCTCTCTCTCTACCAATCCAACCCAAACAAACACATCGTCCTCCACCCACTGCCTCCTTTGCCCATAGCCCTAGACTCCACCTCCTCCTCCGCCTACTCCTCTACCCAAAAGGCCAGCTCCATCCCCCAAACTATCACATACCATCCAAAGCAATGTTGACAACTCACCATCTCTAGCAACATCTCCACCTTCCTCTCCATGAGCATCACCAAACTGCACCCAGCACCACCGCCAACAACACCCACCTGCATTGCTACTGCCACACCTATCACCCATCCACTCACAACTACTTGACCCACTAAAAAAAACCCGAATTCTATATTTCACGGATTTACTCAAAACTTAGCGAGGGTGCGAATGGCCAATCTTAATCGTCTAGTATTAAAACTAGCAATTAAGTATATATCATAAATCCTATGCAAGCATAATAAAAGCAATCACACATAGAGACAAAATATTTTTGCGATGGAAACCCAATGTGGGAAAAAATCACGTGGACCAACTCCTTTGGTTCGAGCGAGTCAAGCACTATAATGAACAGTTTACACAAGTTACACTTACAACCAAACACTGAACTCTATGGATGTCGTTCGAATCCCCACGAACTACAGTTTAAGTTAACTTACTCGACTCCTTGATTTTCTGTTCTTCCCCAGTCGCTTGATACTAGCACCGAATCACCACGATACTTTTTGTCACCTTTGAAATCCACCAAGACGATCTTCTCTCAATATTCTTCAATAGTGGAAGAATGTATTTTCTCTGTAGAATAGTTAGAGGGTCGATATCCACCAATGTGTCTCTCTCTAATCTTTATACCCCATAAGCCTTATCTCTTTGATAGGTATATCATCTATCTTTGGACTATTTTATTTTCACTTAGTATGTCTATGTCTAGATACATACATGAGTCATATAAAAAAAATCTGGTCAAGAGTCCCATCAATCGCAATCTTTCCATGTAGCTCATGGAAAAAGATTCGCATCTTTTTCCCAGGTGGCAAGTGCCATGTTTAAGTTTGCAAGTGCCAACATGCTGCATACGCTTGGCTCTTGCCTTTGATCTTGCCATACATCTTCTCAACATTTGAGAATTCTCTAGCATCTACTTGTGAGCATGGCAAGTGCCATTAATCTTGTCATTGGTGTTGCCATTATTTATCAAGTCACTGGAATCCATTGTAATAAGCATGGCAAGTGCCATTCCAAATTGGTTAGTGCCATTTATGTTGTTTTACCAGGAATCAATCTATGAGCTTTGAAAACTTATGCAATGAGTTCGTCTTCTTCATCGGACCTAATGTGACTTAACAAGATTTTTGAAACGCAAATCACCATTATTTTAAAACCTTACACCCACCATTCCCAAGTTGCCAAATTTGACCCATCACCATTATGCCTGTACCTTTCAACCATAATCTATAGAATTTCAAAAACACATTCAAATTCATCAACTCTAGACCACCAATACGCCCAATGGATTATTTGATCCATATTGATGCAATGCGGCCAGATGAAGAAGACAACTACACCCATAAGCCACGGCTATCCTTTTTTGCTTTCCAACATTTCCAATATACGATTTCATAGCCTTTATCTTTCTCGATAAACATAGTGTATGTATATGTTCTCTTTATATATGTATATATTACCAGACAATGACCCCTAGTTAGGTACAAAAATTCAACCAAGTTGATTGTTTTCTGGATATGATAGTGGAACCAAATAATCATTTTTAGTTATTTTAGTTAACTTGGTGAACTACCATTTATTCAACTCATCACTATATAAAATGAGTCAACACAGCCCATCACCATTATGATTGGCAACCATGGCTTAAATAGTTCTGCCTGTGTAATGATGGGATATGGCCATGATTGCAGGTCATTTTGGTGGAACCTGATAATCATTTTAGTTATGTTAGTTAACTCGGATAATCACCATTTATTCAACTCATAACTATATGAAATGAGTTAATGTAACGACTCGGATTTTTCGGATCATTAATAAATAAAATAAGTAAAGCAAATGAACTACAATTATATTTTTATATCACGTCGCCAAAGAAATGAACTCTCAAAAATAATAAATAAATCCCCATAGCTCAAAATAATTTAAAAAAAAAACCCATACGTCGCGTCTCCAAAATATAGTTTTAACTCCCAAATTACATCCTTGAAATACAACCTCAAGTAACTCCCAATAATAAATATTCCTCTAGAGTTTACAAAAATAAAAATAAAAATCAAATCAATCATCTTCAAATTAATGCTCAACATATTTCCTCAAAATGATATTCTCCATAGCCTCAAAGATACTAAATTCTCAAATATGTCTCCAAAATTTAAAAAAAAAAAATAATTCTTCACAGGTTCAATCTGACACCTGATTTGCCTCCACCTAAAATATAAAATTAAATCGGGAAGAATACAATATGATAGGAGTACAAATCCTCAGTTGTGGATAATCAAAATGAAATTTAACAATTAATTAAATCAATTTCGCAGATCGGATGAGAAAAACGATGTTTACGACAAAATCACAGTAAACCAATGATAGTAATCATTTCAATATTTTCATCATAGCCCCAAAATCTGGCTCTTCTCAGTACCATGCAAACGCCACGTATGCAATGTAATAATTTCCAATTACCATTAACCAATACCCCGTAGGGTCATCATTTCATATCAAGCCTGAAAATAAGGCCTAACCATTTCCAATAATAACAATACTTTGGCCGATAGGTGCGATTGTACATGTACTAATTAGTTCCACAACACATCAGCTATAACAAAAATCCAACCGTTCAAAAATAATTTTATCCTAAAAATTTATCAACGGCAAAATATTCAAAAATGTGCCAGAAGAAATTTAATAGTTCTAAAAGTAAGGAATATAACAATTCAAAAATGATAGGAATACACTCTTTGCAAAGAGATTTAGGAAGGAGCATATTGTATGCCACCAATTTACTTCACGTTTGTTCCACTAGTTTTACCGAGATTAACACACAACCCAAATAATTCTACATAAATTAAATTCAAAGTCGTAAAGTTTCCCCCACATTCTTTTTCCTTACTTTCTTCCATTCAGCTACACCTCTCTCTCTCTCTCTCTCTCTCGTTCTTCTTCTTCTTTCCTTGGCAACATCTCCCTCTCTCTTTATTCTTTCCCTACTTCACTCCCTAATTCGGCAGCCTTTCCTCCCCTTTGTTTTGCTTAAGCTACAATAGCTTTTGGTGTGAAGAGCATTTGGCTGAAGAGGCCTTGTATTTATCGGCCCATGGGAGAGTTGATTGTGGACAATGGTTCTCCACTTGTCATGTGGAGGCCTTAATGCAATTCTTTGTTTGCTTGGGCATTCCTACTATAATTTGTTTTTATTATTTAAGAATTATGTCAATCTCAATTACCTCCTAATCCCCTTGTCCTCCTAATTTCTTTCATTAATCCCCCGTATTCTTCTTTCATTTTTGCCCTTGCTTGCCTTTCCACCATTTGAATTAATTATTATTTTATTTAAATTCCTTTCCCTCACTAAACTTCACCATAACTAATCGATTCCCTTTCTTGAGAAGTAATTTAGGAGATTTAATTCTTTTATTTCTATTTCCCTTAATGTCAAAACCCAAAAATTGATTTGATAAAAGTTGAGGGTGTTACGGTTAACACAGCCCATCACCACTATGATTTGCAACCATGGCTAAAACAATTCTCCGTGTGATGATGGGATGTGGCCATGGTTGCAGGTCATTGTAGTTATGAGTTGAATAAATGGTGGTTCACCGAGTTAACTTGGTCTTATTTTATTGTTTCAGATAACTTTAATAAATTCATGTAAGGGTAAAATTGGTATTTACAAAATGATGCCAGCAAACAATGTTATTAGACTAACGATAGCCTAACAGTTAGAGGAATCTGAATTTGGCAAGTGACAACAAACCAGAAGGGATGTCGGTGTCATTTTTGAAACCCCTTAGGCACGCACTGGCTGCCATTGTCAGATACTTTAAGAGATGTCAGTGTAACTTACCCTAAAAATTTTCATATTTACTTGCCTTTTTTTCCCTCAAGGTTATTTGTGGCTCCACAAGCTTTGCCCTATCTCTTTTGGTAATATTTAGCTAAAGCCTTTACAAAACAAAAATTTTGGTTATTATTGTGTTTTGTAGGTTGCGGATCAGGACTTAGTGGAGAGACAGTATCTGAGAATGGACACCAGTGGATTGGTTTAGATATATCACAATCAATGCTTAGTATGTGAATTTATGGATTTGAGTTAAGCTCAGGTTTCTGTGTTTACTAATTTTTCTTTCCCTCTATCCCCCCTTTTGTGTAATAATGTAAATTTCATGTCTAGATGTTGCATTGGAGCGTGAGGTTGAAGGTGATCTTATACTTGGTGACATGGGTCAGGTAGCCACCTAATAACTATGGATTTGTTTTTTAATTGTGGGGTAATTACACTTTACCACATGACCCCCATGTGGTTCAAAAGTGAGCACATAACCCCCAGTGGTTTGGACTTAATTGTAAAATGGATGGAACTGTGATAGATTTGCTAAAATAACAAAAATACCACTACAAAGGACAACCCTTTGTTTTGATGTAAAACGGCAAAACTGTTTTTTCGATGTTTCATTTTGGCGAGATAACATTACAAAAATACTCCTATGACATAATTGCCGTTAGTTGTAATGGTTTTTATTCATTTTACAATTAATTCCAAATCACAGGGGGGTTATGTTTTCACTTTTGAACCACAAGGGATCATCTAATTTTCACTCGAACTATAAGGGGGTATGGTGTAATTACCCCTTTAATTTTTTCACTTTAAGTTTGTATATTATTACATACATATAGGATGATTGATTAGAATGCAAAATTGTTTAGGCTAAAAAAGCTTGTTATTGTTGAGTTCTTTTAATCTGCTATTCTCCAGTTAATAAATGATTTTGAGTAGAGAGAAATTATCAGAAGGCAAAAATACTAGTTGATTTTAAATGATATCTTTTATCTGCTGTTTGTGTGCAGTTTTTAAAACAATGGAAGGATTTATTTGATATTTAATTTCTAAACAAGACATTGGGGAAAAAAAATAGTACTTCTGATTGCTAGTGCCAGCCATGGTTTTCATATTAAGTGCCAATAGATTGAGTGACTTTTTAAACTTATGATCTGTCAATTGAATGTTATGTGCTGAGAACAATATATCTTTAGCACCAATGAATTCTGTCACACAACATGCAAACTAACTTATAATTCAAAACCTTCAAGTGTATTCTTTGTCTGTTGACATTATGAGAAAGGAATGACAAGCCAAGATAGAGATGCTGATTCAATAAATATGCTCGTATATGTCCTACCCTGGTGGTCAAATTCGATCTTCAGAACACATTTCTAGCTTTAGCTACTGAAGAATTATGCCAAATTCAAGATTTTAACCTGTTTTCAACTCTTGAAGGTTTAACCAACATGGTCATTTGTCTGATTATGAACTCCTGTTGCATAAATAGGGTATATACATCCTCAATCCTTTGGAAATCAAACAAATTCTTCCTAGGATTTACATTGGCCCCATAATTTCCAAGATCAAATAATTTATTCATCTATTTAATGGTAGGTACTAACAGTTATTTCAGAAGAACTGATCAACAAAGAGACGCCATATACTTTGTCAAGTTGGCTGCTTGCTTTCAAAACCAGAACCCAACTCAATCATGTTTCGAATTTCTATTTAGTTGAGAATAAATCTTGTTAACAAATTAATTTTCGCAATTTGTGAGGGTCAATCTTGCTAAATGATATATCCTGTGATTGATAAATTACTTAGGAAACTACATATATTTTGAATACCAACTACTCACAAAATATCCGCTAATGAGCATTTATCTTATTTTCAAGGTTTGCAAATAGTAAACAATTTACATTGGGGGATATTTTGTGATTAGTTGGTATTCCAAATGGACAATTCAAGTAGGCAATTCGGGCGTAATTCTTTGAATTAAATGAAATTATCTCAGTTTTATAGGTAATTTGTGTCATGATTCCATTCAAATTGGATGCTTTCATGATGATACCCAAACAAATTCCAATATTCTTTTTTTTGTCCTCCTTCGATTCATAGTGAAATGGAGTGTTTATATTATTGATATATCGTAGGGCTTAGGGTTTCGACCAGGAGTTGTTGATGGTGCTATCAGTATCTCAGCCATTCAGGTTCGGGTTTATTTCTCTCTTTTATCTTTGAAGTTTTCTATTTTCTTCTACTAAAATGTCTTGCTAGCTTTGTTCTATATCAAATATAATATGGTGTATTCTATTTGCATCTGGTCTGTCACAAAATCTTCTTAGTAAAGTACACAATTAGTTACGTTCTCCAATAAAAAGAATACTGAATCACATATGCATATCACCCGTAGTTTTGTCAGCTTGGCTGGCTTCCTGATCATGCAGTCAGCTTGATCTGAAATCATCTGTGTCATTGGTTGGAGGTGTTGAGTTTGAAGATTAAATTTTCATAGCCTATGCCAAGTGTTGGAAAACACAACGCTGCTGCTTCGTGTTCTTTTGTATACAGGCATGTAGGAGCCCATGACTCCTGAAAACAAAAAAGAGACAGTCAAATCCTAATCAGACTCGAGCCTCTCACTTCTAGTAGCCTGCCTCCACCAAAAGGCTCACTGGAGATCTCTGTTTGATGTACTGTTCACCATCCCTTCAACATTTCTCATACCCAGTGTGTTCCTAGTAGTTAGCATCCGATGTTTAAAATGAGAATAAAATAGAAAAAGAAAACACACACACAAAAAAACAAAAGGAAAAAGCAACATACAACATGCTGTGTTACGGTTCTCAAATGCTTGCTTATGCATGAACATTGTTGATGAATACATCCATGTAAAACAAATTAGTTTATCCAAGAAATAAAAATCTTGTAACATTTTGAGTAACAATAGACTATATTTTCCTTTTCCTTTATTAAGTTGTTCTATGAGTGCATACTTACAACAAAAAATAGAAAAAAAAATGAAGTTGTTCCATGGGTGCAACATATGATAATTAGGCTGATGCTAATATCTTGTGGGGCCCTAGATTAAACTGAAGGGTGAGGATTCATAGCCCGAGACATTTGGAAAATGCCTGTGTTTCATTAAGTTCAAAAATATTAGACTTTCCGTTGCATATACAGAATCTAGAAGCCATGCCAACTTTGTGTAAGAGCAGTGGGTAGTCCATTCCCTGTGGGCACAGATGTCTGGAGCATATTGTTCGCCCATTTTGTAAAGGAACTGTATGACTTCAGAAGGGTAGAATGTCCACATCTTTTTGTCTTTCTTCTTTTGTGGACATTTTTTGTGATTTTTGTATATGCCTGTGGATATATTGGCAGTGGGTTTGGTATATGGGGTGCTTGAGTGATTAGATGGGGCAATTTTAGTGGCGGTGGGTTTTGTATACTGAGCAGTTGAGTGAATAGATTGGTCTGATGCTTCTTATTTTGATCCCAACTCTTTTGTTTTGTTTTTTCACTTCTTTTTTCTTTTGAACTAAATAAACATGTGTACATGGTTACAAAACTAAGAAACACTTGGGCCCTACTGAAATGATAGGCACCAAAATAAAAAAAATTACAAGTAGAATATTTGCCTTCCAAGGAGTTTTTGTGGCTCCACCTCACCAGCTGTCCATTTTTTCTGACATGCCATTTATCTTGTGATATGACATTTGAACCTTTCTAAGCTTGGAGACAGTAAAAACTATTGAATGCAAAGAAGTGAATAGACTTTAAGACACAAAATATTCTCTCTTTTGATGTTGAATTCGGCAAGATAGTAGCTTTAAGCATTGACAGTTCTAACATAACAAACTGTTTATATGAGAAGTCAATAAAGTCAAGAAATATAACTGTTTGGAATTAAGCTTGCCAGAAGAAGTGATGAGAAAAAATGTTGAGTTACTTTAAGAATGGGCATGCAGCCAATTTCAGAGCTTAAATTTGATAATGGCAAATATGGGAAGAAGAATCTGATGGTTAGGAAGCTAATCTTTATTGAGTCTGGCCTTCAAAGCCTTGTGTGCATTTCAGCCCTTCACTTTAGTGTTCGACCTTCTCCAGCTCTGTTTGCGCACTTCTCTCCATCTGTTGAGTTGTAATGCCTATTTGTGTTCTAAAAGTGCCTTTTCGAGCAGGGTCACAGATAGTGTGAAACTTTTGGAGACGGGATACTTTTAGGATAATAAAAAGCATAACACCCCTCATTTTTATTACTTTTTCAATATGAAAAAGAAAAAATGAAAAATGAAAAGGTCATCTTATTCAAAACCCCAGATCGTATGGCTTTGTTTGATGTTGATGACTGTTTGGTGATGGTAGAGCCCTTATTCATTTTAAGTTTTGTTTATGAGATGATGACTGTCTTTTAACGTCATCATCTATGAACTTCCAAATGATTCGGGTACCGGCTATCTATCCAATATTTTATCTATCTTAGGCCACATTCAATCTTCACAGCTCTCTCTGCTTTGACTTATGTCCATTTGGCATCTTGATATTTGAGACTCGTACCTTTTGTCTTGTGACAGAATCAGCTTATTGTAAGAATTGATTATGAATTTTTCTTTTTTTCTTTTTTGAAGAAAGTATCATTAGGTATGACTAATTAGCTAACGACTATAATCCAGTAACTTTTTGGTCTTTGTTGTGGCAATTTTTATTTAATTATAATGAGGAGTTAATCTCTTTCTGAATACACAATGTGCAGAATAAGGATGCAACCGAACTGAGCACTTCTGGTCCGATTTCATACTTGTTTCATTTTATTAAACCTAGTTTAAGAGTGTAGAACTTGCTTGTCTGTGTCTATATGAGCTGCCAAACTTGGCTTAGTTTTAGATGAGGTTGAAAACATAGAGTGTATATTTGCTATCTCAATAGCTTTGATTTCGTGAAATGTTGACTGTCTATAATATTCTCTATCTGGATCACTGTTGATTTCATGAAACATTGACTGTGTTGAGAAATTATATCTTTGCTAGGCAATTATCTCTAAGATAGTGCTAAATTCCTTGTGTTGTGATTTGTCAACCAGTGGCTCTGCAATGCTGACAAGTCCTCCCATGAGCCTCGTTTAAGATTGAAGTATGTTAGTAACAAATTCATGCATTTGGATTAGAAAGTGATGCTTCTAATATCATTGATATTAAACAATTTCATGTCTCATTTGTTCTGTTTTTAATGTGTTTGGCACAATGCCTTTTGCAGGGCTTTCTTTGGGTCATTATACAGATGTTTGGCAAGGGGAGCAAGGGCAGTATTTCAAGTATATCCAGAAAGTCTTGCTCAACGTGAGTTGATACTTGGTTTTGCTATGCGTGCTGGATTTGCTGGCGGTGTGGTTGTTGACTTCCCGCACAGGTATGCAGGGAATAAATTACTCCAATGTTAAACTGGTCTTCTCATCCTTTTCTTTCCTCTCTCCTTTATTTTTGGGGTTGGGTGGATTGGTATGGAGTATAAGCATCTAGGAACATTTATTAATGAGATTGTAGTAAGGGTGGTAATTTTTGACACAACCTGCCAACAAGATTCAACATGGACACAAATTTATCGGATTTGGTTTGAATAACATTATGATTTTTCTATTATTATCAGGTTTATTTTTCCCCGCTTCATTTGAAATTTTTTAGTAATTTTAGTTACAATGCCTTGTGAAATTGGATTATAAATGAATGAAGTTAGATATATTTTCTTTTTTATTGTATTACTGATTTTATAAAAGTGGTAAGCATGTTATAAGTCGGTAAATAAAAGTGATAAGCATGTTATAAGTTGGTATATGGTATTGAGTTCATGTGTTATGTGTGCGAACCAAACACGGCCTATTTGTTAAATGGGTTACATGGGTTATATCATGACATGACGGAGTTGTGGCCACCGAAGCCAAACGGGTTTAGGTACATATAAATAGGTTGTATTAGCATTGAAGGTCATGACACGATTAATAAATGGGTTAGGTTTGGGTTGAACCAATACCCATGTGTCAATACGATTTGAACATGGGTAACCCACCACGATTACGACCCTTACATTGAGGAAGAAGTTGATAAAATAAAAAGAAATGAGTGAGAGAGAGGGAGAGTTAGAAGTACATGCGAGAAGGATGATATATCCTTCCAAATGAAAAGAAGAGGGCATACTCATACAACGTAGAAGCCAGACCAAACCCCAACCCCCCCCCCCCCCCCCCCCCCCCCCCCCCCCCCCCCCCCCCCCCCGGGGAAAAAAACAAAAAAAAAAACAAAACAAAATAAAAGAGCAATTCTAATGGGGTTGTATAAGTCTCAACAAGAGTTACTAGAGTGACGTAATGCTATAACCACTCACTTTGGAACATTAATTCCAAGATGTGGTAAGGTTGCTCCATTGTGACCTAGATGTCATGGGTTTGAATACATTAAACAATTTCTCTGCATGCATTTGACTAACCATTTACTTCGGAACATTAATGTTGCTCCATTGCGACCTGGATGTCATGGATTTGAAATACATTAAACAATTTCTCTGCATGCATTTGACTATCAGCACACCTTGCAGTGGCTGGCGCCTTGTGCTGCCATTTTTTAACTCTAGTTCCAAGACATAGTAAACTTTAGTTCCAGACTACTAAATATGTATTCTCCTTTTCTTCTGTCATTGTTAAAACAGTGAATAGATCCATAGATTTGATATCTTGCAATGGAACTCATGCTTGATAGAAATATTTGATCACAGAGTCGATGAATGAGGTGGGTTCTTCAACAATTCATAAATTAAAAAATGGCAAGAAAGAAATCATTCAGTCCGGCTGTCAATCTTGCATCTATAATATTTTGCCCTGGTGGATGCCTCTTTCATTTAAATGAATTATGGAATTCTGGGTTACTAATTTCTAGAATACCACGTAATCTGAAACGCTTTTGAATGACACATAAAGAGAGAATATTCTAGAAAAAATTCATAGAATTAGAGGAACTCCACCTCTTCAACAAAATGGTCGAGGAGTACTTGGAGATGTGTACAAAAGCTTTTTGTAGCAATCCACTAAGAAAAAATCCAATTGATCTAGAGACACAATGAGGATCTTATTGTTGTATTGTGGACGCCTTTAAAAATATGTTCTGCCTCATTATTCTAAGTGATTATTCTATTATGAGTAATGAAAAAGTTTGTTACGCGTAACTCTTGGGCTCAAGCATTATTGTTTAACTTAAGCTATGGAATAAAAGCCTTTTCAATTCTTTTATAAATTTGTTTAGCCATCCCAAATTTTTAGATCTAACTAACCTTAGCTGGATAGGACTTTGGTGTTGAAGAAGTGAAAAAGAATGTTTATGGTGTGAAATGCTTTACTACTGAGGAGACATGCAAGGGAAAGCTAAATTAAATTATGACTACCATTCAATCGGTTAATTTCCCTTTTGTTGACTCCTTAGAATGTGACTAGCCCTCTTGTCGGTGATTTTGGTAAACTTCTTATAAAAATTATTTAAAAAAAAGGAATGTGACAAACCATCAAGTTTTTTGACAGTTATGTGCTGTCGGTCTAATTTATACACTTTGACATACTTGTAGTAGGTAGTACCTGTGTGTTAATTCTTCAAATTCGACTTGCATAACATCTCATTACTTCTCTCTCTGTGCGCGTGCACGTTAACTCCTAATTACCTGTTGTGTAATAGTTGTATGGTCTATGATGACACTGCTAAACCATTATTACTCATTGGCTATGTTCACCTCTCCTTGGTTTCTCTCAAGTAAGGTTCTACAAGTAAAAGGCACTACGAGGAAATATGTTCCCCAATTCATAATCTCTTGCCAGACTTTTCCAAATTTCCACCAATTCATATTATCAAAACTCATAAATTGATTGATTTGCTGTGTTGCTATTGCTATTGTGTCATTTATATTTAAGAAAATAAATATAAAACGCATCACTTAGGACTGAAAGGTCTGGTAAGAAGATCTTTTAGGGTTGCCTTTTTGGGAAACTAGTTTTAGGCCCGTGCGATGCACAGGATTTGGAGTACCTTTTTAGGTTCATTATGCTATGACAAATGTTTTATATAAAAATTATAAAAATATTTGTCATCTTTTTATTCTCGGATACAATTTAATGAAATAAATTGTTCATTTGCCTATTCATGTATGCTCATTTTAAATGGAACGATAGCATCCTCATTTATTTTTATGTACTTATATTTATTTAGTTGTACAAATAATAAAAGTTTCAATAAAATACATGAGTGACATAAATGTAATTATTTTAAAATATGAAAATTATTAGTTTGCACAAAAATGGTAATGAGAAGGAAGACTGATTAATATGTTATTGTATGTGGACTATACCATCATTTTCTATGGGGCGAGTCCAGAGCAGCTTGGGCATCTCCGTTGTATTTTATTGTGTTTTGAGGCCGTTTTTGGTTTGCGGGTCAATTTGTGCAAGTCTGAAATATTCCCGGTAGGTGAGCTGATCAACATTAGGCGCTTGCATCCATTTTGGATTGTAGAGTTGGCTCGCTTCCTGCCACCTATTTAGGGTTAGCTATGGGGTCCTCTTTCAAAGCTAAAGCTATTTGGGATGGGGTGAGAAAAGACATCAGAAGAGGCTGGCAGGATGGAAGAGGCAATACCTCTCAAAAGGGGCAAGGCTTACTCTAATTAAGAGTACGTTATCTAGTTTGCGTACTTACTTTTTGTCCCTATTCACTATTCTAATTTTTGTGGCTAAGAGACTTGTGAAGATGCAAAGAGATTTTTTGTGGGCAGGGGTAGAAGAGGAGTTCAAGTACCATTTAGTGGATTGGGATACAATGTGCAGTCACGTAAAAGAGGGCGGCTTGGGCATTCGGAGATTGGTACTCTTCAATAAAGCTTTACTGGTGAAATGGCTTTGGAGATTTGCTTGCGAGACGGAGAGGTGTTGGAGCAAGGTGGTGGCCACCAAATATGGGTCTTCATGGGGAGATTGGGCGACTCTTGAAGTAGCCATATCTTACCGGAAAGACTTATGGAAGGAGATTAGAGGGGTGTGGGCAGATTTCTTGGGGCAAATGAGGTTGGCAGTGGGGATGGGAGAAGGGTAAAGTTCTGGAGGCATAGATGGAGACAGTAGACTAGAGGAAGAATTTTCAAACATCTTTTTGCTAGCAGTGGACCAGGAGGCCTTAGCTGGAGATAATGCTCGTGGCAAGGATACACGTGTTTTGGGATCTTTAGTTAAGGAGGAATGCGCATGATTGGTGCGGGAGTTTGAGGAGTTACTAAGAGTGCTCTATTCTGAGTGGATCACTGGAGTGGTGCAGGACGGGTTTTGGTGGATGGCTTCTAAAGAGGGTATATTCTATGTTACGTGGACTCGGGTACGGGTGTCGTGTGCCGATACTTGGCCAAGTGTTGGATTTATCTAATTCTCATAGCCAACGACACTCGGACATGGCTAGATTTTATATTTTTCAAATATTTTTTTTTTTTTAATTTTTTTAGGGTAAAATGACATTTACAACTTTAAATATAACATTTCATGCATAAAATGAAAGTTCTATGCGTAGGTGTATAGTAAGCTCAATTAGTTATGCGTACTTGTTAGATGCATGTCTAACTAGGCATATCGGACACATATCCCATACCTTTATCTGAGTGCTGAGCGTCTGACATGAGTGTTAAACATATTTAAAAGAGTCCAAGTAACAAAGGGTATATTTACTGTTAAATCTTTCCTTAGATCTTTTGTGGGGCACAGATTGGGTGATAGTTTTTGGAGCAGGATCTAGACTTGTGGAGCACCCCCGAAAGTAGCTTTGTTTGTGTGGTGTGTTGTTAAGTGGAAGATTTTGACTATATATAGCCTCATTAGGAGACGCCAGATCTACATCAACTGGTGTTGCTTATGTAAGAATGATGTCGAGTCGGTGTCCCATATCCTTCTTCATTGTGCAGTAGTGAGGGAGTTTTGGACTCTCATTCTAACAATTTTCGGTATATTTTGGGTTTTTCCACAAAAGGGCTTATGAGGCTATGCAGAGTTGGTGGGTTGGGAGGGTGGGCAAAAGGCGGATGAAGGCTTGGTGTTTAGCCCCTTTTTGTTTAATGTGGTTAATTTGGGGGGAAAGAAATAGAACTTTTCAGGGAATTGAAATGCCTTCGTATAGATTAAAAAGCAATTTTATGGCTATTTTGTATTCTTGGCTTTTGGGTGAAGTACAACCTAATGTAGGCTTATTCTTGGATTTTACAGATAGCATGGAAGTTTAAGGTATGTACAGCCTGTGGGTTTTGGTATAGGTTCCTTTTGTACATGGAGCCGCATCCCCTGATCTTATCTTACTTATAAAAAAAAATGGTTTATATACTTGCATTAATAATTGAAAAAATTGAGGCAATATTAAAGGTAAATTTCATATGAATTTAATTACTACAATGTATGATAATATAAGTTTTACTCAGTTTGTTCGAGAAATACAAGTATTAAATAATATTATAAGTATCAAGAATGTACGTATTTAAGGTAATAATTAATGAGCTAAGAATATAGTCAACTAATTCAAAATATTTTGCTTGTATGAAAATTATGTAATATAAAACAAATTTATCAATATCAAGAATGAATGTAATTGAAATTATAATTATAGTCAACTCACTTTTAGACTTTTTATTAAATTTAGATATGCATTACTTTTCTGTAATTAATGATTAGTTTACATGGAGAAGAGAACCTCGATAGATCACAAATTCAAAAAGTGAAAAAATTGAAAGTACGGTAGCAAGACGCAACCATAATGATAATGACCGTGACCTACTTTTACATGTTGAAATACGTAATTACATAAATACAATTATTGCAAAAGATGAAAATTAATTGTCCTCACAAAGATTGTGATGAAAAAATGACTAATCCCTATGTTATTTCAATTAGAAGGAATTAGTTATTTCATTTATTGTTTTCGTAAAATATTGTAATAAACAATATCTTGTATACTTACATTAATATTGTAAAATTGAGGAGATAATATTATAAGTATCACGAATGTATGTATTTGAAATTATGGTTGCAGAAATTAAGAAGACAGTTAACTACCTTTTAGGCTTCTTATTAGATTTTGATGCATTTCATCTAATATAAATATTTTCAATAATCAAAGAATACCTTACATAGATAAGAGAAAATAGATATATTGAAAAACATAAAAAAATAATTAAATACAAAGTATACCACGTGTCACAACCACGACAATAATGAGCTTCTTTAACCACAAAAAAATTATAATAATTTATATATCTTCGTGTAGTAATCTATCTATGTACATGAACCTAAAATCAATGAACCAACACGAATACAATGAACCCAAAAAAAAAAGTGTAGTAAATCTATATCAACAAAAAGTTACGAAGTGTAGAAAAAATAAAAATCACACCTCCTTTTCTATATAATTTACAGTTACATAGGGAAGAGAACTTAGATGCATTAAAAACAAAAAAACAAAAACGCTAAAAAAATATAAACAAAGTATACCTTGTGTAACTCTTTACAATTTCCAACTGTTCTGTTCTGTTTTGTTTTTTTACACGAACACACCACTAACTAACTTCAGAAATTTTTAATAAAGACATATATAGTGAACCACGTATATGAAATACATGAACTAAGATAAACTCATTTCATGTAGTTGTCTATGTAGGTATATAGATGTAGTAATTAATGTATGAGCATACATAAATTTAATGAACCATGTGTTTATATAATCCTTATATATATATGAATCTACATTGCATAAACCTATGAAACATCCAACCATATGTATACAATACATGAACTACAATAAATGCCGTCACTCACACAATTGTAGTAATCCATAAAAAAAAAAATTCAAAGTACAGGAAAAAATAAATAACACCATAGTAAGCAACTTGTCGCAACCACAGAGATAGTGGCATCCACTATGTATGTACATGAACCTACAATAAATGAACAAATACAACATTCAACCACATGTATAAAATAAATTAACTACAATAAATGCAGTCAACTACACAATTGTAGTAATTTGTAAAAAAATTACGAAGTGTAGGGGAAAAAAAAAAAAAAACACCACATTAAGCCATTTGTTGCAACCACTGCAATAGTAGCCTCCTTTTCTATATTGTATATAGACATAAATAGATAGATAGATATGATGCCTTGAGCTCTCTTAAGGAGCGTATTGAAATTTGTATCGGTAGACTAACTTTATAACGTCTGTAACAGTACTAAGAAGAGAAAAGAATACCTTGTGCTCACTTGTGGTCCACCATCCCTGAGCACAGCCACTCCAAAAGCGAAAGTTGAAGATGAAGAGAGTTGCTCTGAAGATGATAGTGGTGAAGATGAAGAGAATCAAACTGTGAGTTCTCATTTGATAGTTTCTTGCAGTTTAATTTCAGGGCTTTGTGCAAGAATCCATAAATGCGATTAAAGTAATAGTATCTTTTGCTTATTGCAAGGCTGACATCAACTTTGCCTATTGATTTATTTCTCATTATTAGACCAAGTTTTTCCTGTAGGAAAATATGAGACAATTTCTTTCTGTCATGCAGGTTTGCATCTCAGACAGACATAGACCAAGGAAAAAGCAAAAAATAACAAAGAAAGGTAAGGGACGTGAATGGATTTTGAGGAAAAAGGAACAAATGAGGAGAAAGGGGAATGTTGTTCCTCCAGATACAAAATACACAGCGCGCAAGAGAAAAGCTCGCTTTTGATGGCCTATCCTAGTGGAAAATCGTATATGGGCTTTTCTGTTACTAAGCTTGTTTATACCAATCCAAGCTGGGAGTTAATTGAGGTATTGCTTGTTCTGTTTGATGATCTTGTGTCGTGGGTTTCTCACCTAATTAAGCAAGAGTAATGTCGAGTGGAAATCTGAAACTGAGCCTTATTGCAAAACACAAGAAGCGCATACACCAAGGAAAAACAAGCATTTTGAGTATTGATGTCTTGTTATTTTAATATATTTGGAAACTAATGATAGCTTTGCATGGATTTTGGTATGATCTCCATCCTATCTGTGACCTGAAATACTGATGAGTAAATTAGCAGCTTGAGCTATAGTTTCATTGATGATATGTCAATATTTAGTTTCATTCATATTTGTCCGGAGCATTCAAAGACTATTTGCAACAGTTGCCAATGTTGAAGTATGCCTTTTGCTGATTGTTGTCTCAGTGCTAGAGAACCATTTGTGTGTTTTATGTTCTAGGGAATTAGATCCTTTGGGGTATTGAGGTTGGTTGGTTGGTAGATTAAAGCCCACTAAAGCAATGTCAGCTGCAAACAGGCGACTGATCGATGTTTGATTTTCTACTTTTGATTTTTCCCTCCTAGGCAGTTGATATGCATATATATATATATATATATATGTACACGCATTTCTGTGACGTGCTTGATTTGAAGAGTCCATGCATCTTGATAATGGATAACTCAGTGAAGAGCTTGCTGGGTGTCTCCTTGAGAGGTTGAACCTTAGTTTGGATGAATGGTATGCTTGTCGTGATAGAACTCTCTCTCATTCATCTGAAACAAAAAGGAGGATCTAAAGGGTTTGGACGAGCAGAAAATCCGAACTAGTGTAACCCAGCTTTTGTGGGCATGCTTAATGAATCTACTCCATTGCATTATTAGCAGAGCAAGAAGAGTGATGAACAAAGTCCTTCCCCACTTCAGGAGGAGATTCATGGAGATGGTGGGTGGTCGGCTTTCTTTTTGCCTAAAATTCTGTTTCTTGGGGTTATTAGAGTACTGTTGTTCAGTGCATGCTCCAAAATCTAATGAATGTGACTACCAGACACTATAATTCTTGTGAATCCGTGCCTTTATTATAAGTTTTTTGACAATCCTTCTTCAACGACAATCCTAATTATGCGATCAAAATTGTTCTTTTTAATAGGTCTTATCACAATTCAACCAAATAAGGGAAAAAGGGAGATTGTGTAGCATTTTCCATATCAATCACAAATTAAGAACTATTTCATTTTTAGTATAATGATCCTAGGCACCAAGAGCAATCAGAGCATCAACACTGGGACTTGTTTAATTTGCATCGCGGTACGTGCTAAGAGCAAAAAGTGAAAAGGTAATAGATCTGACTAACTCAGTACAATAACTTGCAACATGGTTTTAATGGTCATCAGACTAACATTTAACTTACCCAACATTTAGAAAGGAGCTAGGGTAACTTCCCCAGTGTAAACCACTGCCCTGGCACAACAAAGAGTCTTTCCTTTGTAGTCACTGGCAGCAGTAAGCAGCAGCCTTGGCTGCATTGGTGTTTTTATAATAACCACTGATAGTTCTCCTAGAAACACCACATTCTTTGCATCATTACGGAAGAAGTCTACAGAGCAGGCACGCATGCACGCACGAAAGACAACCATAGCAATTCATATATAGAAACAGCCAACTGCGCCTGGGGGATGACATCATAATATGGGGGATAATATAATATCGAGTATACACCTATGTATTTATTAATACCACACCTGAAGAAATAAATCCAGCACACAATTTTACAGCATGAAGAAGGATATTTCATTTTCCAAACCACAAACAACACCCCCCCCCCACCACACACACACAAACAAAGGGAACTAAGAACAAACGAACATGTCACAACTAAACTCCACCCCCCACAAAGGGAACTAAGGAACAAACAAGCGTGTCACAACTAAACCATTGATCCTATACACACATAAATACAGATTGCCTGTAAGTGTATTTACTTTAAATTTACGGTATGGCTAGCTACTATGATTGATACTATGACAGAAGCTACCAACAGCAACAGCTCCCGATCAAGTATGCTGGGCATTAATGTGTTAGACAGCTTCTTGAAAAGAACAGCTTCAGAGGCCCGCCTTCAAATGTTAACTTAGTTTTGATGCATGTTGGAGCCTTTGCAAATGTGCAGCTGCACTGATAAAACAACTTGGACTGAAATCTTCCGCAGGTATCATGATTCTGATTTGTGAATTTCTGCAAGCAGTGTAAAACCAAGAACGTATCATTAACAAAGGTTTTATGATGATAATTTCTAGGAATATCTCAAATCATCACGAGTGTGACAGAAGTAAATCCAACAAAGCCATCCTCCCTTGGCAAGTCAGCGTCCACAACAAAAAAGAGCCTAACAACAAACATAGTGGTTCATAACAAAGAACATTACCTAGTGCTAGTTCTCGTTAATCGAGGGTGCTGGGCGGGGCAAGACTGGAAATAGACCTAACCAATGGCGTTATTTGCACAAAGTAGCTGCTTTCATACATATATCCATGTTCACATGCTTGGAAGCCCAAGATTTCATTTATAATCAGAAGGATTACGGTTTGAGTATGAAAATTCCAAGAAAAAGTGCTGGTGATCACATTACATTTATACAATACAAAAGAATGGCTATAGATGGGTAAAAATTCATTCAATATAGATGAGGGCCAACTCTATAAATGATACAGTTGAAATCACCTAATCATTTTTTATTGTTAGAACTAAAAGCTTACCACTGAAGACCACACTGCAGGCCAGCTGGGTTTTAGTTATGGCCTGATGCATCAGGTAGGTGATATGGCTAGCTCACGAGGTGCCTAAACAACTGCATGTGGAAATGTTTTGACTATGCCTGCTGAAAATCTTGGTCAACTGAAGTTCTAAAATAAATCCAACTAGCCCTTTGGAATTACAGACAACGGTCGCAACGCTATGGCATGTGGGGAACCTAGATGGAGAAGGAACACAAATGACCACCTAACGAGACATGCAAACTAAGACCTTAACAAATCGTTCCAAACTTGAAGCAAAACATTTCTTTAACAACCAACAGTTGATAGCATAGTTATTTATTCCGTTTCGTACAGGCCGGTACGAGCTGAAACGTACCCTTCTGGCATTAAACTGGTACACCATCCCTCTGGATCTGTTCCACTTTTTGTTCCCTCAATTTCTGGCTTTTTCCGCGGATTATCCCGAGTTTTAGCTATTTCAGTGTGTTCCGCCGGAACACTCCCAGGCTATTTTTGTTATTAAATTGAGGGTGAGCTATAAAAGTTAAACGATGTTATTGTTATAGCTGTCACTGACAGAGACTTTAAATTTCCTCTCTCTCTCTCTCTCTCTCTCTCGCTCGATTTTTAACTCTCTCTAGCTCATTCATTATCATGCTTTGACTTAACAGACAAGAATTTTGAAGTGTTGAATTTCTGATTACATATACTAATTAGCTCTATTGTTTCCCCATTTTTCTCAGTCAAATATGAATGTACATAATTTTGCAAATACATAATATTTGATATAGTATTATGCACATTAAATTTTACAAAAATATAGATATATATATATATATATATATTTATAAATATATATAATATTTATAGCAATAAATCCGAAACGGTAAAACAAAATACACTGGTACCGGTATGTACCATACCACTGAAAAAACAATATGGTCGCTGGTACATGATTAATAACTATGTTTGATAGGATGACTGCTATTACAATCTAGCTGTCTTTTACAGAAAAATATTATCCAACAATATTAAATCTGTTAGTCGGGTACTTCAATGTATAAGTGTCCTCTGAAACACAGTTTACCATTTGTATGGTTATAGAATGTGGATTACATGCATTTTGACAGTCAACTCTTGTAATAGGAATGTCGAACAGAAAATAGATTGACACAGTTCTATTTCAATTTGCAACATAACTTTCACATGACACAACATTGATCTTTTTCTTTTGTTGCATGAACATTTGAAACAAGTGGAGTTCATTGCAGAACTCAACATGTTTAATACACAGGTCTAGCCCAAGCTGTAGGTGAAAACAAATGAACGAACTTAAGACACATACATCTAAAACCATAAATTATATACCCACTTGATTGATGTTCGCAGATAAATGCTTCAATTTCAAAATGGTATAGGAGCCATGGATGTAAGTAGGGATGGCCAAAAAATTCATTTTTTCGGGTATCCGACCCGAACCAAACCGAATGGAGCGGGTTTGGAGAGTTATAATCGGGGCGGTGCGGGTTCGGATAATAAATTAACAAATCCGATCGGGTTAGGGTCGGATTCGGGGGAAGGGCATCCAACCCGTACCCGAACCAATTATTCATCAAAGTAGGGTTTTTGCTTCATCATTCGACACAGCCGCACAGTGCACAGTGCCCCTTCATCTCATTCGATACACGGACTCCTCAGTGCGGCGGTGGCACAGTGCCCCTTCATCTTCGGTTCCTCCTCCATTAGCGGTTGTCATCGCCGGAAGGAAGAGACGAAGGTAAGCTTATTTCCAACTCTCTCTCTCTCTCTCTCTCTCTCTGTGCAAATCTCAATCTGAGGTTCTTCATCGCCATCGCCTTTCATGCAATTTCTTCTTGTTATGTTAAATATTTTCGTCATTGCTGCATCGATAATTGATCTGATCTGATCTGATTGACGTATATATATATACATAACTATATGTATCGTATATATTCTCTTTCATTTCACATCGTAGCATTAGCACATTGTGCTTATGAATTTGAACCAATGCGTTGGAATATGTGATTGGCTGTTGAATTATCTAAATATGATCAGATTGCTATCCTTTGGCATTCTTTGCATTTTATAATAGATTCATACCTTATATACGCATACATACATATGCATTTGTTCAATTGATTGCATGTATTTTGGCTTTCAGAATTTGAGCTATAATCTACCATGATAATGAATTTTTTTGGATTTATTCACCACCCTTTTTTTCCTAGCCACATTTGAATTTCGATTCTACAGGAATTGTGTTTTTAATCTTATGGGCATGTATTTATGTTTATTTATATATATGATAACCGTAAGAACACATCAAAAAATTTAGAGGATTTGTAT
Organism: Euryodendron excelsum; assembly: GCA_033060915.1. Classification (NCBI taxonomy): domain Eukaryota; kingdom Viridiplantae; phylum Streptophyta; class Magnoliopsida; order Ericales; family Pentaphylacaceae; genus Euryodendron; species Euryodendron excelsum. Next base: position 7,648,950 of record CM065393.1, on the reverse strand, counting down.
ATATTTATATATATCTATATATGATTAACAACATATACATATATATACACATAAAAACTTATTGTTCTGTATATAGTGTTTCTGCAGTCAAACTACTGAATGTCAGTCATGTGTAAACATCTTTTTTTTTTATTTTTTTGACAAATTCTTCCCTGAACATTCACACAATCTTTGTGTATCTTAGGTAAAACAGGAAGTTAAATTTTTATTTTCTTATTTTGCCCTATGGAATTATTTCAATGCTACTACAATGCTCTGTTTTAAACATTGTTATTTGTAATAGGTTTAAAATGTCCATGTCCGAGTCTGAACAAGGTGAAGCCCAAAGTGTAATTGGGGGACATCTAGCTCAAACTACTCCCAGCACTACCTCATCTATAGACCCTACATCACATCCTACCCAAATTACACCTTCTAGGAAAAGAAGGCTGAGATCAATTGTTTGGACTAAATTTGAAAAGGTTAAAATAGACGGGGTGGAATATGCAATTTGTAATCATTGTGGTCAAAAACTCAAAGCTAGTAGTAGAAACGGGACATCATCCTTGCATGATCATTTGGCTAAACATAAGAAGGAAATGGAGCAAGAAACCTCTCAATATGAGAGAATGAATGATGGAAGTGTAGGATGCCAAGCTGATGTATTTGACCAAGAAACCTCTCGACATGACCTTGCTTCCATGATTATTTTGCACGAATATCCTCTTCTTATGGTGGACCACTCTGGGTTTAGAAAATTTGTCAACCGTCTTCAACCAAAGTTTACAATGGTGTCAAGAAACACAATCAAGAGGGATATCTGGAAAATTTTTGATGTGGAGAGGGAGAAGACGTACAAGTTATTGGAGAGCATTGGGAGTAGGATTGCGATCACGACGGATATGTGGACTGCTAAACCAACCAAAAGGGGCTTCATGGCAATTACGGCACACTTCATCGATGAGGCATGGTTTTTGCAAAGTAGAATTTTAAGGTATTTTGTTTACAGTTATTTTATGTCTAATTACTAAATTTGTGTATTGCATATTAATTATGTTCTTTGTTTGTTATTGGTTATAGGTTTATCTATGTTCCTGTTCCTCATAATAAAGATGTTCTCTCACATGTACTGATGGACTTTTGAATGCTTAGCACTTGTTCATGCTTTGGACTTGTCCTAAGCAACAATTTTGGTGTCTTCTGTCTGTTAGTAATTGCATACATATATTTTCATCATAGTTTGTTGCTGCAATTTCTAATCGTCAAATATTAGAGTTTTATGAGGCATTAGGCAAATATTAGAGTAGGATGTGGATTAGCAGTTGATGCTAATTTCAAAGCAACTGAATATATCATTATTGTCCTTCATTTGTTGGATGGAAATTCATTGTGCAGATTGTGGATATTAATTTTCTTAAGGCCTTTTTTGGAAGAAAAAATATTGATGTGGCTTCAATTTTATGGGAACATTAAACTAATGTTCTCCTTTTATAAACTAGTATGGAGGAAATGATAGGGAATGTAATATGACTTATGGTATCTATCTTTGTCTATGACATATGTCAGTCAAGGGTTTTTCTGATTTTGTTTTGAATAATGTCGAATAAAGTATCCAAGAAATGAATATCAAAACTACACTGTAGTTCATGTACAATGTTTAAATAAGTTGAATTATTGTATTAGAAGCACCCAGATCATCATTGCCCAAAACTTGTTGTATACTTGAATGCAATTGAATTATTAGCGATCCAGGTAAAAAAAGGATACCTTAAAAGTATTGGATTAATTTTGCTATCTACTGATTAGTGTTTTGGGTGGTTCATGATTACAAGATTTGTGAGAACAATGATTTCAACTGATTTTTGTAAAGAAACTACATAATAGGTAATATATACATTTCAAAAGTGCAAAAACTCCAATATTTTGCTATAAAAATATTGTTTTGTGGCCTGGACTACTATATAGGAAGCCAAATAAGTATCCTAATATATATATATATATATATATATATGTATATATATATTTATTTTGGTGGCCCTGGTGGGGGAAAATGTTATTCAACTTTTTCTTGTATTTGAGCTCTCTCCCTCTCTCTGTGTCTCTCTCTCACACATTGATTGTTTAAATTTGCAGGGCATTGATGAATTGAAGTAGAAACTGTTCGTATACCATCTTGAACTGGAATCAATGAGTGGAAAGAGTCAAAGCAAATGAGGATCTTTTATATAAATTTTTCCAAGACAATTATTATTTTTGCCTCTTTATGTATAGTTTTATTCTGAATGTTGCACCCACTTGGTAGTTTTATTTGGTAGAACTTGAAAAATTATGGATATTAGTAAGTTTTAGTTTGCTAGCCATGAGAAACTGTGGATATCAAAGCAAAAGTAATATCGCCCAGTAATACAAATCAAAAATTGTGGGAGATTTTGCTTAATCGGAGCGGATCGGGGTGGATCGGGGTTTTTAATTGCGGGTTCGGGGTGGGTTCGGGGTTACAGTCAAACGGGTTCGGGGCGGGTTCGGGAAAATTTTACTTAATCGGGGCGGGTTCGGGGAAAGAGTTCTCCGACCCGAACCCGATCCATTGCCATTCCTAGATGTAAGTAATTTGGACAAGATAAATAACTCCATGAATAGGATCATAATCCTAATCTCATGTTGGATCTAAAGCATAAAGCATAAACACAGAAACACACACAACTAAGATATTCGATGAATCACCCATTTTATTTCAATGTGATACAATTGATCCCATCAATTAATATCAGAGCACAAGGAACAACACAAAATCATTAAGATATCCAAGAAGCTCGTATATACATGTGGCACATGCAGTTGGGTTATACCTTGAACAAATAATATAATATAGTCCACCAATTAGAGGAAAAAATATGAAATATGCTAAGATACAAGGAGGGGTATCTTTGGGATCTGAACCTATAAAAAGGTCGTAATTTGAGATAAACTCATGTACATGGCGTTGTTGGACCAGAGTTTAATTATGTCAAGTTCTGTGCTACCAGCTTTCCTATTCCACGTCCATTCATCAAATATAAATCCATGTTTCTCATATATAAATAACCTTCCAACCTCACATCTGTGAATCAAATGATTTTGTTACTCTAGCTTCTAAAAACTCCCACAAATTTAATCTTTTTTCCTCAAGCAGCACATACATCTGCCAAGTACCAACGCATTACCCTTTCTCTTTCATCTTCAACCGCCTCCTCCCTTACAATATGAAATGCCATCATCAATATCTAATTATTCCCAAGGAAGCACAAAGGATCCAAAATTCTCTAGCTTAAGCATGCACCTGATACCAGTAAGCTTCTGCTAATTTTTGTGGCTAGGAAAGTGGATCCAAAGTTTACATCATTTCTATACAGTGGCGTAAGAACTTATACCATCACAACAATATTAAATGGAAAGGTGAAGAACACTTTAACCGATGACAACTTTAAACTGGTACAGAAAATTTTAAATTTAATTGTATCGACAAACTCAGGTCCTCATTTATGGAATAACATGTCATTTTGAAATAGAAAGGGAAAAAAAAGGGGGAGAGAGGGGGTGGGGGGTGCTTTTCGTCCTGGGAAACAAAGATCTCCCCAAGCAACTTCATTTCCACCAGCTGTGACCCTCTCAAGTTTTCGGCTGTTTCGGACAATTGACTAAACCTTTTTTGCTCCAAAGTCAAAAATTGACTTGGTACTTGTAGGTACATGTGTTCAACTCTTCTACGTGGCAGGACACCTCAGCGTCTCACCACCTTCTCCTCCATACATTTGGTCTCACGTGAAAGCCCGATGAGGTGGCACGTGGAACAATGGTGCATCTCCATCATGCTCCTCTCAGGGATTAAGCCTCGCCAACGAAGAATAATGCGAAGAGCGCCTCCTCTCAATTAAAGTACTAAAGGGGCCATCGCTTATACATGGCCTCGAGGGACCTACTTCAGACCTCTCGCCCATATATGGCCTCGAGACACCTCCTATAGGCCCCTTGCCCACAAATGGCCTTAAGATATCTCTTTCAGGGCCCTTGCCTGCATCTGCCCGCGAGGCACTTCCCTTAATAAGACCTAGGAAGTCTTCGCCCGAAGGCACCTTGCCTATGGCTTCGCGCTCGATAACTCTCACCCTTAGAGGGCCTCACCCCCTTGACCAGTCTTAAAGAGAAGAGATACAGATCTTCACCGAATATACACCATCAAAGCATTAAAGGACAAGACGACAAAGACATTTAAGGAAAGTCAACTACTGACATCTGGTCGAATCCCTACCAACCTCTAAGGGAATTTAGATGCAGAGTTGACATTTAAAATGTCCGGCCTAGGGGAACTAACCATCAAACCTAAACATTTGCTAGTTGACCCAATCCTCAAGGGCCCCTTGCCTATATAAAGGGGAGACAGCCCCTCAACTTCAACAAGAGTTAACAACTCCAAGAATCTCCATAAATCTCTGGTTCCCTTGGGATACACTACCACACTCTCTTCTTAGGACTGCCTCGACTCTCTTTCTCCTTCACCTCCAATGTTCCTTCGCCTAGACAGCGCTTGTCGTACTTTCCAGAAGGCCTCTCTTCGTAGTTTGATCTGTCATCCCTCAATCACACACATAATACTCTACTAGGGAAGAGCAGTACTTGCTATCCATGACACCCAAAAAAAGCACACAGGTTACTCCTCAAAATGCCCAAGGAGCCAATGCTTCGACCCTATATAACCTCGATCCTCCTCCCCCCGAGGAGCAACTCGATGACTTGTCTCATCCGATTGTCCCCACGAGCGCTAGTAGAGCCGAAAGCATGACCTCAATGCAACGAGCCCAGCAACTCATGCTCGGGACCTTGCTGTCGATGTAAAGAGGGTGAGTCCCTCTAGCCTAGCTCGTGACCCCCTTAGCACCCACCTACTCGAGCAACCTCCCAAGCCAGCGAGAAGGATCCGAGGTTAACCTAGAACTTCTTAACAGGAACCCTCCGGTTCCTCCCTTCCCAACGGCAACCCCTGGCGGCTCCTCTATTGTAGCTCTAGCCACTGGGATCGCTTCTGCGGCAACCCTTGTGTTAGCTCAGACACCTCAGCCCGAACAGCTTGTCACTATGGACCAAGTGAAAGCGCAATTCCAAACCCTCTTCGAAAAAGCGCGCTTTAAACCAGCTACTACGCCAGATCTCAACCGTCAACCACCATACACCTTTGAAGTTGCCAATTCTCCATACCCTGAAGGATACGTCGCACCCAAATTTGCCCGTTTTGAAGGCGGAAGGGTAACGCCGGAGAACACGTGATTCGTTTCACAGAGACTTTGGGAGCTCACAGAGCAGACAAGAACCTATGCCTCAAAGAGTTCTCCAAGTCTCTCACAGACAGAGCGTACTCTTGGTATACAAACCCACTCCCAAGCTCCTTTTCTTCATGAGAAGACATGGTGCAAAAATTCTACGAGTTCTTTTATGCGAAAGAACGCCTCACTTCCCTCCACCTCACGCGGGTTGTCCAATGCCTTAGCGAGGACATTCTCGTGTATATCAAATGCTTTAGAGAGAAAGCCATCGATATCTAAGACTCCGTTATTGAAAAACAAATTGCTGAGATCTGCATCGAGGGCATGCTCCCTCAACACAAAATGCATATGATCAACCATAATTTTCTAGACTTCTCTAGCCTCAGCCTCAGCCTCAGCCTCAGCCTCACTGTTTGGAACCTCAGCAAAACGATTCGAGCGTCCTATCATCCCCCCCAGGTTTCCCCTCGGTGGCCAACACTCACCCCGTGGAGGTCTCCCTTGAGGGGAGGCCACTCTGCCTATGCTGTCGAGGGACCTTCAAGACGAGACTTCGAGGCCCTCGCCCATAGCGCCCATCTTATCACTAAGAATATCACCAAGTTGCTCCAAAGGATCAAGAGGCATAACCAAACCTCCAACATCAGTACCATGAGGCAACCCAATAACAACTCCAATAACAATTCCCTTGGTCTCGACTTGCAAACTCGGCTCAACATGTTTTGACCCTCCAGTTCAGGTAAAGTGAAGTGTCAACCTAAAAAAAGGTGGGGGAATGAAATTCCAAAATGCTAAGTGCTACAAAAAAAAATTGCAATAATTACCTATTTCCTCTTCGAAGCAGCGCCCTTTGCTTGAGGGTTGCTGCTTGTTTCTGGCCGGCCGCACCCACAATCTTTAAAGTATGACCTTGGCTTCTCAAAACCCTCGCTCCCAAAGCATCGAAACCTCCAGCGTCGCCACCTTTAGACCCATTGAGCCTTAGCAACTAATTCAATCTACGATGAGACCGACTATCAAACCCTTCGCATATAAGGACCTCGTCCCCTTGGCTTCAGCAATTCGAGTTCTCACCTTGAATAAGCACAACGAATGGTCATCCGCGTACATATAAAGAACATCTATCACCGGAGTCGTCCCTTGGATGTAATCTCCAAAAGAAGACAAGTTTCTCTTCCAATACTTCTTCCACCCATTATGGGTTCTCCCCTTCCTCCTCAAACTTGGAAGAGTCATCCCCAAGCCCCCTCGAAGTGCCTCATCAGTTTTGGAAACAAGACGTTTACATGCCTCCGAAACAATTAAAGGCTCTACATGTTGTGACCTAACCTAATCAAACCCTAATTGCCTCACCACCCGATGAGAGTTATACAACTAACCCCTCCTTCCTCCTCCCCCCCCCCCCCCCCCCTCCCCCCCCCCCCCCCCCCCCCCCCCCCCCCAAACCCAAAAAGAAGTATCGACAAGGGTAGGAAGGTAAGATGAAAGCATAATACCCAACAACCTCAGCTCATCGCTAGAATACCCCCTAACCCCTCCAGCGTTAACAACTTGGTCCTTCTCGAAATATGTTACCAAGTTGCTCACCCCATCCAACGAATCAACGTATGTCCTCAGCACAAACTTGGTCTTATTATCCATCACCTCAGCCAAACACCCCCACAGTGAGCAATTGCCCATCTCCAAAAACGTGGCACCTCCACCACTACCCCACTCGAATCAAACTCCTCATACTACTCAAGCTTCAGAGTGATAGAGGGGAATCTCTCATAGAAAAACATCAATAGAAACGTAGAGATATAGGTGGCAATGTCAAACCTACCCAAAGATTTCACGACACAGGACTTCAACGAGTCGAGGCGATGAAACATTGTCCCACAAAATAAAGGGGCAAGCGACAAAAGCCTCCCCGAGACAAGTATAGCAGTAAGCGAAAGGACCTTCACATTCACCCCATCCTGCGGTGGCCCCTCGAATGTGCCTCGCCAACCAACAATGCAATAAAGCTGGTGAGATGATGGTAACTCCTTAGACTATCCCTTCAACCCCTACACGAGGGTTACTAGCATCATTCCCTTTCAAATCCCGATACCAATTTCAAATCCAACGGTCAAAAGTGTTCTTCGAAGATCTCTGCCCTCCAGTATCAACGTCGTTCCCGTCTTTATCATAACAAGACAAGGACCTAGCCTTCTACTCAGCCACCCTCAACACGTCATACGTCTTCCGCTTTGAGTTCGTCATCTTGAGGTTATTTACCCCGACCTCGCCAAACACATCGAAGCGCATCAAGCTGCAATCATCCTCCAGAGTAGGACCGATTTTGCACCAGTATGCCACGAAAGTATGAGAGCTTGTGCTCCATCGTGATATCATGGTGGCCAGCCAATCCTTACTCCTTAGAATAGAGAAGCCCTCGATATTTAGATAGTAAGTAAAATGTTAGCCTCGTTCAACACCTTCACGAAGGCCTCGTTATCAAGAACCTCGCGAGTCCACACATCAACAGTCTTGGAAGGATTGACATAGCCCTCATACTTGGGAAAGTTGTATAGAAAATAACCTCGCTCGAGGCAAGAGCGGGACACGAAGCTTTGAGAAACAAACTCCTCGCTGCCCTCATCAACCTTGGGGTAGAGCAGGGCTGGGTTGGACAAAGTAGAACCTTGCTCATTGAACCTAGGAAGTAATTGCCAAAATTTGTCACCTTCCAAATAACACGCTCGATGCCAGTGGTTGTCCTCAAGAACAGATGGCGGAGCTTCCCCCTTCCTTCACTTCAAATTGGAACTTTTTCCTACCTGGGGGCAACAGCACGCCTCGGTTGCCCTCGCCCAGCTGTGCTTCGCGCATTTGTCTTTGAAAGCCTCGAAAAGACAAGAATACTCAAAGAACACTCAAAAGGAATCCTTTAAAGAAAATAGGAATTTTGGTACCACCTTAAGAGTTTTGAAAATTTTGTGAAAGGGCAAATGACTAAGGCACCCCATTTGTAGTGAAGCAAAGGACGCCTCGAATATGAAAAGTCACTAGTCATCACGACTAGCACACATTATGAGCGATTATAAATACCAAAACGATGCTTCGTATCACATCAAGCGTCGCCTCATTAAAGGCGCGACCATTCCATTAAGGGACATGACCGTTACCTTAAACTAACGCTTATGATCAAATACCTCCGAATTACCAGCAAAAGGTGTGTACACGCACCCTTAGTATTAGTAAGGGCATACGCACAAGGGGCATATTGAAGGTACATGTGTCCAACTCTCTTACGTGGCAGGACACCTCAGCACCCTTAGTATTAGTAAGGGCACACGCACAAAGGGCATATTGTAAGTACATGTGTCCAACTCTTCTATGTGACAGGACACCTTGACGCCTCACTGCCTTCTCTTTCATACACTTGGTCCCATGTGACAGCCCGATGAGGTGGCACGTGGACCAATGGTTCATCTCCATCATGCTCCCCTCAAGGGTCGAGCCTCGTCAACCGAGCATAGTGCGAAGAACGCCTCCTCCCAACTAAAGCACCAATAGAGCCCTTGCCTATGCATGGCCTCAAGGCACCTCATTCAGGCCTCTCGCCCATATATGGCCTCAAGGCATCTCGTACAGGCCCCTGGCTCACAAATGGCATCAAGATATCTCCTTTAAGGCCCTCACCTACATATACCCGAGAGGCACTTCCCTCAATAAGACCAAGGAAGTATCCAACCGAAGGCACCTTGCCTATGGCCCCACACTTGGCACCTCCTGGCATGGTCATGAAACCTTTCAGCCAAGCGCCCTCTCCTTAGGTCACTTCTCCATACTTGACCAGAATTTTCTATAAGGGTATCTCTATAATCTAGGTTCCTATAGAACCCCTCAGGGTCACCCTCACGCAAAACCATCAGGAGATAAGTCGATTAGAGACTACAGTTGAGGGTTCTTCGAGGGGCCTCACCCCCTTGACCAATCTTAGAGAAAGAGAGGCAGAGAGAGATCTTCACTGAATATACGCCATCAAGGCATTAATGGATAAAACGACAAAGGCATTTAATGAATGTCAACTACTAACATATGGTCGAATCCCTACTAGCCTCTGAGAGGATCTCAGCACAAAGTTGACATTTGGAATGTCCGCCTTAAGGGAACTAACCATCAAATCTAAACGTTTGTAGGTTGGACCAATCTTCGAGGGCCCCTCGCCTATATAAATGAGAGACCTCCCCTCAGCTTCAACAAAAGTCGACAACACCAAGAATCTCCAAAAGTCTAGTTCCCTTGGGATACATTGTCACTCTCTCTTCTCCTAGGACTGTCTCGACTCTCTTTCCCCTCCACCTCTGGTGGTCCTCCGCTTAAACAGTGTCTATCGTAACTTCATCGGTTTGATCAGTCTTTAACACTACGCCTTGATTTGATGATAACTAAATCTTGTGTTAGTTTACTAATGCATTTAATTATTGTGCAAATTAATAAGGATTATAATTTAAACTTAAAACTTGATTTAAAGTCTAATTCATATCAAAATGGATGCACAACATTTACAATGTCAAGCAATGCACCAAAAGTTGAGCCAAGCACCAAAATAGAGCAATTGGACCCATTCAAACTTCAAACAGATAATTTACATTCGAAGAGATTGAAGGTGTTCAAAAAGGTAATTCATCATGATTGCAAAGTCTCTATAAATAATTTAAAAGAGGACTTTTTCAGGACTGTGAAGATTCAAGAAAGTTGATATGTATTGAGAATGCTCAAAAGTAGACTTTATCAAGCTTTTAAAGACTCAATGAAAGTAACTTGAACTTGAAGAGATTGAAGGTGACTTGAACTCAAAGAGATTAAAGGTGATTCAAATAAAGAATTCATTATGTGTGCAAAAACTCCTTAAAGAATCCAAGAGAAGATTTAGAAGAAACCAAATTGAAGACATTCTTAAATTGTCACAATAGATCGAAGATTTTAAATTATCATCAAACCTCAAAGAGAAAATTCCTTGAATATCTTAAGTGTTTTTGAATAATATCATTCCTCAAAGAGAAGATCCCTTGAACATCCGCAGATTATTTGAAGCTAAACTGATCAAGGAAAGCATGAAGGACATTTTTTGGGTGATGTGTCAATACGTGGGTTTGATGTGTCGACACATAGAGATAGTGGACAAAATTTGGATAATGCAGACTTGATGTGTCGACACATGGAAGTCAAGTGTCGACACTTGGGGACTAACGGGTATTTTTTTAAACGCTATATTGAAGTGAGCTCGCATTTTATGGAGTTCCAACAACCTCCAACAGGTGAAATCAATTCAAGACTTTATATATAAGCCTCTAAATGCATTTATGGACAAGAGATACAACATTTACTAATTGATTGAGCTGAAAAATATGAAAATTCTCTTTGTCTTTTAAATTGGCATTTAGTGAGCTATTCAATTCCCATCTACTCTTTATAGAGAGTTTGTATTTCGTTTATATATCTTTCATATACTTGTAAGTAAGAGTTGGAGTGTTCTTTTGTAAAAGAAAAACACTTGTAAGTTGAAGTGGATCTTTGACAAAACCACTTGATTACTGGAAGAATTTGAGAAGAAGTTCTTGTGTAAAAGTGAACTAAGCACTTTGGAAATCAACATCTACTTTGTAATTGGAGATTGCATAATGAAAGGAGACTTCAAGGGAATCTTGGTAATTAATTAATCTTAATTACTTTAATTTTTGTAAAACCCAATTCACCCCCTCCTCTCGGGTTGCCTTTTGGGCCAACACCGTCATCCCTCAATCACACACAAAGTACTGATTGGACAGCTTTTAAAAAAGCTTTCACCACTACGCTATTGTCTACAGAAAACAAACTAAATTCTCTCCCTCTTTATCCTACAGTTGGGTTTAGGGAGGAGCCAAAACTGCATGAAAGAGCATTTGTGCAGTTGGTGTTAGGTGCCTTTGTAAATGCTTGGAAATGAAATCATAGAATGGAAACTCAACCACATGTGACCAAGTAAGCCTCTGAGTAGAGGGGGAAGAACAAATGCGCCAATATGTTAGATGATGTTTAGTCATGAGATTAGGTCCTCCTTCCCCATCATCATCTTAAGCACACAAAGGTCAGCTGGATGTTGTCATATAAACAAAATGTACTATGAGAAATTTTAACACAACTAATATAATTATTCCTTTGGCGGTTAGCTTTGCTTTTACCATGTATAGCACAATTTCTAAGTTAATCTACATAGAAACATAAAATAACCCTCTATAGGTATTAGGTACTACATTTATAGATACCACCCTGCAAAACAAGCATACATAACATTATAAATTCCAACCTTGGGCAATGGCTTCCCAAATCAGTTACTTAACTCTGGAACTCATTTAAGGGATATTAGTGCTCCTCAAATCACAATGAACACATATTGTAAATTGATGCGGACATGGAAATCATTTATATATTTGTCAGAAAATATATGATCTCTAATAAATTTATGAGGATATCTTCAATTCAACATAAAAATACAACAAAACAAGTTTCAAATACACGGCAAGGTTTTCTTTAAGGATTGCAGTTAAGTATCCAGTCCAACGATTACGAAACAACAACAACCACACTATACCAGTAGTAGATACTCCTTGGAGGTGCAGTTAAGGGTAAAGAATAAATACACTTTTAGTTAGTTATGGAGCATGAAAATACACCGTCAGTGTGTTAGAGCATATCCATATACTGTATTATAGATACCAAAACGCCCAATTGAGAAATAAATAAATAAAGCAAAATGTAAAGACTAACAACCTTGGACATGCATGCATAACAAAATTGAGAACAAAAAAGGTTACAAAAACATAAACAGAGCACGAACCTTCTCCATATAGTTCTTCAAACAGAGCAACTATGTGTTTTCCGTAAGTGTATTTCTTCAAAGCATTAAGATTAGTGCTAATACGACTAAGCAACATTGCCCTCTGATAATCAGTGCATGTTTCAAGTATCTTCTGGATCACATAATTTGCATACTGGTCCTTCATCATTGTCTAGTACATAAAAACCATAAAAGAAACTGAGTGGGAGACAACCTTCAGAATTCATAACATTGTATATCAAAATGACCCATATTTTCATCTAAATAACAGCACATCTGGAACTCTTTAATAATCATGCTATCCATCTATCCTAATGTCAAACCTTTGCCAAGTGATTGCGATAAATATCAGATCTCGAGAATGCAGTATTAATTGAGCGATGAAAGAAGTGTTCAACTTGACTAGAATAATACGACATAAATGACAACTGTCAGTTAGAAACAAGCTGGAATTAAGTGTAAGATATTACCACAGAGGAGGTGTTAGAGCAAGACAAGAGAAAAAGCGAGGGAATGCCACAGTTACCTGCTCAACCTATTATAACAGGTGTTGTAGGCATTTAATCAATAAAATAAATTGATTGATGGGTATTGGGGAATTTCCCCAAACAAACATCTTTCAAAAACCATTATCCCATGTTGGTCGTGCCAATGCAGGTTGCCATGAAGGTGGAGTGGAAGCAGACTTGGTCTTCAGAATTAGAAAAACCCCACACTTATTGGATCCCTTAGTGGGCACTAATCCCTACAACCCAATAGAATACATGTACAAACAACAATAATTGTATGGGCCCACAAAATACAAGACAACCCAATAACCTCTACCTTGACTTGGATTCTGCAAACCACCTGAAGATAATCAGTGTAGATATTGATTCTGCAACTCGTCATCGAACCCGCCACATCAAACCAACATGGCCCACACCTCTAAACAAAGATGCCCCACAAAGTTCACCCTTTTGTCGACTGTCATGACTCCATCTCTCCTCCAAGACATGCACAACCCGATAGATCATCCAACAACTGTTACTCTTGATTCTGACCCAATGTACCACACTTCATCTGCTTAGACTCTTGTAAATCTCCTCTACGTACTCTTGCACCTGTTGCTTGTGTGTCTTTGCACTTATTTAGAATTCTGCGCACCATTTGATCTGTACATCTGCACTCCTGTACGACTCTTCTGGACACCCCTACCCATTTGATGTGTGCCACTCTGCAACTACTAGTCACCTGTTCAACCATATGCAGCACAATGGCATCCACCTATACTACCTGCCCCATGTCTGACAGCAACGCCATTTGGCAAAAAACTCTCTACAAGTCTGTATAGGCTGCCAATCAATTGTCGGATCAGGATTACGTCATCTGATTAACTCCTCCCGCAACTAAGCCACAGTTGCATCCAATGATGATTGGTCTTCATCCCTTGACTGAATCAGATCACTCCCAATGACCCTTGAGCCCCCCGGAATCAAAACTGATTACTTCTGACCAACCTGATCTCTGCAAATCCAAGAGTCTATTCTTGTGGTACAAAAACAACTCATTCGGCAAAAGGGTTACAGTTCCTAGTTGAGTCAACATAATTATCAAGAATATACCACGAGGGTAAAAGCCAGGCTATTAAGAATAAGAATGAGGGTACAAGCCTTAGGGCACCCGATTTTTGACAAAGCCAAACATTACATCTATGTGCAGACCACAACTCCTTGCGTATTTGCAGACCAACCTAGGAAATGGACTTTTATGCACTATGAGGGATGATAAAACAAGAGTACAAGAATTGTTTGGATACTCGACATAGGTAATATTTTTTCTAACTAAATATCTTCAAAGAGAAGTTTCATTAGTTTTGCTCTCTCTCTCTCTCTCTCTCTCTCTCTCTCTCTCTCACACACACACACACACACACACACACAGACAGCCACACATGCAAATGTACACACGCTGAGAAGAATAGGTAGGGTAATTTTATTATTTAAGATCTTACCAGAAAAGCATTATGCATGAAAAAGGATACACACCACTTCAAAATTATGCAAATAATCTAGTAGCATTTAGCCAAAATATATAGGAAACTCCTTGAAACTTTTTCTTGCATAACAACCTTGGAAAAAAAAGGATCTTTTGAAGTAAAAGAAAAAAATAAAATTGTAAGGATACATGCAGACTAAGTTAAATGACAACAGGATCCAATCTAAATTGAGAACCTAGCAAAAGATACTTTGAGAATATTAAATCAACCAAGAACAGTTGACAACTTTACGCCCTTCGGAAATTATCTGAACACTAAAATTAAGCTTTCGTTTCAACTTACCAGTAAGTTATCATTCCCATCATTCTGCCCAATAATCTCCCCAATCAACATATCCCGTGCAGCAGAATCACCAAGTTGCAAACATTTTTCAACAACATTTGATGCAAATTTATGCTGGCTCATTTGTACAATATGTCCAGACAAGTTGCTAATAATTTGGCGTCTTTCAGGAGGCTTTCCCCTCTCCAAGACATGCTGTGAGCAGTACAATCATGCATTAGCATTAAGCCATTGAAATTGGAAGTTTTCATGGTAAACAAGAATTAAAAATAAACAATGTGTAGGTAGATAGTTGCAAGAGTTAAGCACACCCCCAAAAGTCAACTTACAAGGAACTCCATTATTAGTCAGACTTGCAAAATAGATAACATGAAGCAAGTCCATGCACAAGTATCTGAACAGTTAAATATGGTTATAAAACATGCCAATACAGATTTAATTTTTATTTTTTTTTGGGAGGGTGGGGGGCGCTGGGGAAGAGACAGCAAAAAGCAAAGGAGGACCCCTACATAAAAGGATGAGAAGGAAAATTAAGAGAAATAAACAAGTAAAAAAAAGAGGAGAGATATAAGACTGAAGGATGAACCATTGTATAAACCTAACAATGCCAAGGTGGGATCACCAGATCAGGGGTGGTATGGCAGCGAGATTCCACTGCTCAGGCTCACTTAGCACTTTAATTAAGCTTGAAAGTGTCTAAGCGCCAGACCGGCACAAGGAAACCTCCAAGCCCCTTCAAATACCGTACCCCTTTCTGGTTACTATGTGAAAATAATATGCTATTCAGTTTTAACTCATCACAAAGTACATTCCTCAAAAGATTGTTGAATAACGAAAATAAAGTAAAATTTTCATATGAAATTATCAATTTTTTCAAATAGAAAAGCACCATATCTTGAATGTGACGACAAGGGAAAATTTAGTAATGAGTGACACAACCAAAAAAAACAAGGAAAATATAAATTAAAAAAAACCAACCTGCGTAACATAGTTACCATTCTGGTCCTGGGCAAGAGCACAAATAGACTCCAAAATCTCATCCACCATAAACTTACTTTGCAACTCGTCTGTACAATGCTCAAGAACTCTCTTATATAACCAAAAACACAAGTGTCATCAGTGCTATTAAGGGCAACCAAGGAAAAGTACAAAAACAAAAACAAAAGGAGGCTTAGCTCCCACCATTCTGCTGGTTGTATTATTACCTGTATGACACGGCAACCATAAGGATGTGTTGATAGGGTTGCAACGTGACCATGAAAAACAGAAATTATAAATTCGATTTTATCTGTTGGAATACTCTCAATGCACTTTTGTATTACATGATTTCCATTTTGATCACGTATGCATCTCATAACATGTCCATCCAATTCAAGAACAAGCTTTATTTTCTGTTCTAATTCAATAACCTCAAGTGCCTACACCAAGCATTAAACTGAGGATCAGAACTGATTTTTTAAAGAAATAAAATAAAAAAACAAAAACCAATAATATTATGCATGGAATTCCGCACCAATTGAGAATGATGAATTGAATTCAAGAGAAGGCAAATATTTTGAAATTATATAGAAGAAAATGCAATTACTTGAACCTTGCATAAAAGGGAAATACTACTAACAACAATAACTACGAAAGGAAAATTCTTCAACGTCACGGTGCTCTTTTCCTACAATTTTATGTTGAAAGCAGTAAGTTGCATCAAGCACCAAAAAATGGCTGGAGGCAGGGAAATATAACTAATGATTTATCAGAACTGATTCATCAGAATGCCATAAAAGAAAAATAATAACAATTCTGTTCTTTGCTTGTAGTTTGTAGTTTGCCCATGACTCCAGGAATACCTGATTTCATGTAGTTGGACTTTCTAGGAATATCTCTACATGAAGCATGGGCCAACAAGGTCAAGGCTCAATTTGAATGGATTATGATGTGCTTGTAAGTTTATGAATAAATGCACAATCTTGTGTGATTAAATTACTAAAGGTCTCTGACAGATGGAATTCCAAAACAAGGGCACTTTTGTACACAGATTTAATTGTATAGCCATATACATTAGAATCTCTGACTTAAGGCTTCCTGATGGTCATCATTTGATGAAGTTAATAAAAAGAAATTGAAGCAAATTCCTCTAAACAAAGGTGCAACCAAATAATTTGGGGTCAAGTAAATAAAAGAAGTGACAAACAATAATCCGATCACTGTAGTAACAAATATAAGTACACTTAAAACAAAAGTTCCCTTTTCTTTAGTGTGTTTCATGTGTAGTTCCTTGTAATGCTGAGCAAAAACACCATAATCTTGTATTCTTGTGAGATATTAATTTGAAAGGAGGTTGAAAGCCTTCATGAATAAAACAATTGTGTGCGGTCCAGTATTTGGTTCATTTGTACTAGCGGGGACTTATACAACTTACAACCTACAACGCCATGCAAAAAAGTCATGTACTAAAGTGAAAATAAATCATGAATGGAAAGAGAAAAGTTGAAAAAAAGTAAAGAATACGTGCATTAAAGACATCTTTGGTATTGTATCACAATTTTGTTATTGCTTCTAGAAGATTGTTCGTCTTTTCTAGAGACATGATTTGTTTTCGGCTTTTATTGGGCCTTAGTTGGCTTTTATTGGCCTTAGTTACTGCTCTGTTTCCAATAGATTGCATGTTAGAAATTCTCTCTCACAATCTGTTATCAAATTTTCGTAAACAAAAAAAAAGTAAGAATGGCATCCAAATGGCTCTTACTTCAATATTAAGAATTAGAGAAACAAATCAACATCACATTGTCCAAAAGAGAACTCCAAGTGCTACAGCACTTTGGGTATTCAATAATTGTGTCTAAATAATGAAATCATAGATTCATCATTGTAAGTTTCATATTTTACTTAAATTTTCAAACATCAAAACACGTCTTCAAAAAACTCACCCATGTACATGCATGTGGGTGTACTTGTGCATGTTTAGATCCAAACAACTCTATGAAGGACAATTCAATCTAAGGAACACATAGGAAAACATTAGGTAATTGTAAAAATTAGATTACATCTAAACCTAATGTTTCCAACCTTCTAAACTTCCTGAAACCTTTAGAAATCAAATCCTTGTCGTCAGCTATCCTTGGATGAAGAACCTCACCCATATATGTTTCACTAAAAGGTTTGCTGAAAATCAGCATTATGAAAATGCATGGTTCCCATCCTGTTTTGCTAATGAGAAATATGCACCAAAAGATAACCCCCACTGAAAGCAATCAAAGGCAGCTAAACTATTACCGCGAGCATAGAGCTTCTCAAAAGACTCATTTATAGTAAAAGAGGGAGGACGGAAGTACACATGATCAAAACTCCTTTAACCAGACAGTCCATAACATATTTACAAATAGGAAGAGTCGTATCTGGTAAGTGATTGTAAAAAAGCCCAATAAAAATTCATTCACGAAAGAAAGAATTTTTATTTACTAAATATGGGAATTTCCATGATAGCAGATGAAACACCAAAGAAATGGAAAAATTATAAAATACACACAAAAATACAAGTATGTTGATGCTTGTTAATCAAATCTATGAAGGAATTGGCATACGCCCTCACCCCCGGCCACGAGGAAAAAAATGACAATATGTGGTGAAACACATCTTAAACAGGTATACAATTAACATTAAAGTTTCTAAGAGTATTGCATTAATGGGCCACCAAAAATTTACATACCTTTTGGATGACACGACAGCCATACATCTGCAGACTTAAAGGCAAAATCTGACCTTCCTGCAGACTTAGCAAGATCCTTCCTCTGATCAGGGCTTCCATACTCAAAAAACTGTGGTACACAAAAGATGAAGGAAAAAGAAATAATGCATTAGGAGAATGAGCATTACAGAAAACACAAAAAATCTGCCCACAACTCCATTAATTTTGATTACATACCTATTGAATAACATAGTTACCAAAAACATCAGTCATTAGTTTAGAAGCACGTGGGAGAACTTCCTTAAATACAGATGCTTTCTCCTCGAAACTACAGCTTTCCAACTTTTGTTGAATGAATCGACTTCCATGTTGATCAGCACTACAAAAATTCACAACTATTCATTTTCTTAGACAATATGATAGTACAATGAACATAGACAAAAAGAGAATCTCATTGAGTGTAAAACTTGCCTGAATTCAACAATATGTCCTGCAATATCAGATAGCTCAAATCTGCGGCCCTTCCCAGATTTCAGCCCTTCAAGAAAATAATACATTTTGGTATCATTAAAATTCTCAGGTCCTCTTTGGCCTTGCCATCCAGGATATATACCGTGGTTTCTACTGGAACCTGGCGAAAACCTCACTTCATTTTTCCCTCCAGGAAAACCAGGCCTACCAACTGATGATCCAGGCAAAACTGGATTAGTTGGGGGTGATGTCGGGAATTGCATCAAAATACCTGTATCCATTCCACTTCCAATGCAGTGAGAACTTGGACTTCCACCTCTTCTTGGATTCAGATTACTCAGTCCTACACTTCCCTGG